>VZUI01039923.1:0-13893 GCA_013401135.1 Cettia cetti | reverse complement strand
AAAAAAAAAAAAAAAAAAAAAAAAAAAAAAAGCAAAAAAAAAAAAAGCATTGATGGAGCTAATTAAACCTGCTGGCTAGGTCCCACGGGAGCCAATACTTTAGAGACAGCATGTGGCTCAGCCTGCTATCCCCAGGTAGATCAAGGGTATCCAGGCACTATCTGGGCTATCAGCAGGAATGGAGATAACCCAGTTTGAATACAGACTAGACCTTGAACTTGGCTGCAAAGCCCGTCCTTGCAGGAAGCCTTCCTGAGCCTGAAAAAGGAGGTCTAAGCCAGGCTATTTTTAATCAGCCCAGACCCAAATGTCCTTCATAATTGATCCATATAACCTGCCACTGCATTCCTGCCCCCTGAGCATAGGCAAGGGTGGGCTGTGACTCAGAGGGACACAGGCCTCTGCCCCATCACAGTTTTCCCCGCACTGCAGAGCCATAATCCAAGGGTGCCAGAAATACCCAGAGAAAGATTAACAGCTCAGGCCTGGAGAGAAGCAGGGGGTACCAGATGTCTCCTGAGAAAGCTAGCTCTCTCCTGAAAGACCTCTAAGCTTGGAGTTATCCTCCTTGAAAGGAAACTCAGGGGCTTATTCAGACGTCAGCTTCTCTTGCCTGCTGCAGAGCTCTGGCAGAACTGAGGTCCTTTTTAGATGTTGATGACTATTACAGAATAATAATTCCAAACATATCAGCATGAATCAGCCCAATATCTGCATTAGCCAACAAAAAAAAAAAGCTGCTTTTTTTTTTTCCCAAGGAGGCAAAATAATTCTAAGGAAGCAAAAACAATAGTGGATTGTTCCAAAGTTTCTGTATATCTCATTCAGAGCTTTCCCTACTGAGTTAACAGCTGATGTCTGTTCAGCAGGAGTGGGAGCTGTCATTTTACAGCTTTTTCACAAAAGCAGAAAGGAAAAACCCATAGTATTTCCTTCCAGAACATTTTCAAAGATGGAGAGGAATTACTTTTTCAGAGAAAAAGGCATTAGGCATTATTTGATGGATAATTACATTTCACAGGTGCTTGTTATGGGGGGAAGAAATCACATTGATCACGAGCTCCTTGTAAAGATATGGGGCCCACAGGCCAATGCTGTTCCTCTGGTAGCAGCCAGGATACAGAGACAGGCTTTGATCTCAGCTATGTGTCAATATGACATCAAATGCAGACCTCCAGAGGAACATGCTATCACTAATGCACACTCTTGATTGATTTAGACAGCTTGTTTTCCTCCTGCTTTCAAAGGCGATGTTGAAACGCTCTTCCCTGCTGGACTTTCCCATTACTCCTAGGGAGAGCAAAAAAAAGCAAAGGAGAAACTGCTCTGGCTGAAATCACAGTGCAAATGAGTGGGGCAGCAGTTATGCCACTTAAAACACCAATGTAGCTAAATATGTCTACTGTCTTTCCCCAAATTGGTGGAAATACTGGCATTTTAATGTTTGTGCTGCCCCCCTGAAGAATCAGAGCCCTGATCCGTTATTGTATGGAAAGAACTGTGGGCAGAGAATGAATGCAGTGTAAAGCCAAGAATCCCCCTGAGTTTTTATCTGGGAATGCTGGCTGAATGATGCGATCAATAAAAGCATCGTGAAAACAGCAACTTTGTGAGGAATGTTCTTGTGGGTGGCTGCTCCACATAGATTAAGACAGAGAGGACACTGGACAGCACAGATTCCAGATCATGCAGGTGTTAGTTGTGTGAGATTAGAGAGAGGAGAAAAACCACTTTGGTGTCTTTGATGGACACTTTTGCTGTCGCAGCTCTCTGAGCTGTGTGAAATACGCTCGCTTTGTAACTGGCTGAGATGGTCCTAAATGCTAATTCTGATTTCTTCCCCCAAATAAATCATCAGTACTCATTATATTTGCCACTTGCTGTGCAGCATCCAAGCATCATGCAGACACTTTTAGAAACAAATGTAGAATGGATAAATTGGCACCTAGAGAATTGTCTTTTGCATTAGACATATGTTATGGTCCACTGCTTGATTTATACCTTAAATGCCACTGCTGATCTGTATAGCTTGGGCTTGATTAAAAGAAACACTAAAATGAAAATTAGAGTCAGCAGGCAGTGTTTATTTTTCTGGCTTCTGCATGTGAAATAAAAAGGGAAGAAGAGAGCAAAAGAAAGAAGGGGCAGAAAGCTGATGGTCAGTGTCCTGCTAGGACTGTCCTGCTGTCCTAACAGGGAAGCTGTTGACTCTGGACTACATGCAAGCCACGTTCAAATTACATGCCAAGGTGTTTGAGATCAAGAGACCCATAGGCAATTCCCACCTTCCAGGAATGCCAGGGGAGCAATATCTAACTTGGGCACTGCAGCAGCTGCTAGTACATATATCCCTGCACCATGATCAGAGTAAGTTTTATTTTGTAGAAAAAGTAAGCAGTGGATGTATTTGGGTGAACAGATGGAGCTGAGGAGTAGCAAAAGTCAAATTCCCCTTTCTAACAACAATTCAAGACTACCAGAAAAAAAAAGATGTGGGGTTTGGTTTCTGTTTTTCTGTGTCTCGCACAGTTAAAATGGAAGAGTCTGTTGGGGAAGCAGAGAAAGCTGTGAGGGAATTGAGGGCAGATGAACTCACAGCATGAGAAACAAACTGCTCTCTCTCTTAGAGTGCATGGGGCTTGCCATAGGGCTTGCTTGTATAGGGATTGCTCTCTGCCATACTCCTTAATTGCACATAAAAGCAGCCTGGTCTGAAAATGTCTTTGCATGTAGTGTTTATAAACCTCCCCTTGGGAGGGAGGTCAGCCTGTGCTATATTGTACTACTGGGCTTATCTGTGAAATTGAGTGCTTCAGGCTGCCCTAGGCCTGGATGCAAAATGGGGTTGATACCACCACCCCCAGGCTGGTGAGTTGCCTGCTCGAGCTGTTTCCTGAGATTGGAATATTGTCTTTGCACAAATACATCCAAGATAACCCTGGGAGATGTGTCTCTCCAGCTCTTACACCTCTGCACTCAGGGTGTGCTGTGCAGTGCTGTCCTTCCTACATTGCTCCCACATTCATGGGCTGCCAGTTGGCCTTGGACAGAATAACTGATGAATGGATACTTCTGGCTGGAGAGGGAAGGTGAACTAGGCTTTTTTTGAATCCTTCTCTGCAGTTTAAGAGCCCTTGGAGCTTCAAAGGCAGACTAAGTTGGCCTGGAAGATCAGGGCAGACAAAGAGTGGTTTCTTGTTTAAACCAGAAACGGGCTGCTGCTATAATTCTGAGAGGTGGATTTGAATCTCTCCTGATTCAGGGCATGAATCTGGCTCCCTCCTGGTGCTCTGGGAAGGAAAGTTCTCTCTGGTTATGAGGACATTTGTGGAGGTCAGCAAGCCAGGTGAGGTATTTCTAGCTTCACACATGCACACGTGAACTACCTCCATCCATTTCCAGCTCTGCAAAAAATACCCCTGAAGGGCCAGCAACAGTTTTGAGGAAGAGGAAACTTCCAAAAACTTTTGTCCAGGAAGAAGGAAGAAACTTTTTTGCTTCTGCTGCTGCAACTAATTTCTAGGCCATTTCTGTTTGTTCTGATGCTCAGGTTATGACCCATGTTTGGGTTAGGAAAGAAATACTTTGTATCAGATTTTTTCAGTCTGGTAAGTGCAATGCAGAAGGGAGTATACAAGAGCAGAAATCTTGCCTAGTGACTCTCTTGCACCAGAGTTTAACAGCTCCAGGGCTTGGTTTGACTTCAAGAGAGCTACAGTCCAAGTGTGGCTTGGCTTGGCATGGCTTGATGGACCATGAATAAAACTTGCTGAGATGGCAGCTTACCTACCACTGAACAGGAGCTGGTGTTGACAAAAGAGCCACAAGCATCCTCTGCAGCACCTCCAGAAGAGGCTGCTAGGTGGGAAGAAGGATGCAGAGTTTATCTGGCAGGCTGACATGACTAGGAGCACAAGAGGGGAAACTGGTCATGATACAGGATTTATTCTCAAGAGGGTGAATACAGATCTCTTTGAGGTTTCAAGAGGAATTTTAAATTATGCTTTCTCAAAGAATCCTTTGGGGTAAACTATATTCACCCCTAAAAGTTAGCAGAGAGGTCAGCAGTGATGATCTTAGAAAAATACTTATCGGTGTCCTGTGACTTCCCTTGTAATGGAGCTGCTGATGCATATTGAGTAATAAGAGATTTATTGTGTTTTCCTTAATGCTCCAAGAGTCCTATTCTAACATAGAAGTTAGAAGCCTCACTTTAGCTGTAAAAACCCCTCCTGTTGTAATTGGATGACATGCTGCTGAGCACTGTAGGTTTGAGGAAAATAGGGAACAGTATGAGAGTTGCTAACCAGAAAGGGAAACACACTGGGATTACTGGAGGAGTTATGGAGAGGCCTGTGGGCTGCTACAGTTCAAGAGGTGTTAGTATCCTATTCTGGAGGGCAGACACGTGAGTTAAGGTGGAGCAGGGAGCACTTGAGAGAACACCTGAAATAACTAATTGCTCACAAACCAGAAAATGTAAGAGGTTGGTGGGAGTAGGATGGAGGAGGTGGTTCCAAGGGCAGAAAGAAAACAAAAATAGGCTGGGGGAACAATATTGGCAAGGCTGAGATCTGCCACTTAATAACACTTGACAGAAATGCAAATAATTTCTCCTTCCTAAAGATCTGCCGGGGGATGCCTCAGCTATCTGGGGTCAGTGATTAACACTCCTACCTCCTTTCCTATTGCTCCACAGAGATGAGGAGCTGGCACACATGTCTGAGGGAGTAAAAAAACTTACTGTGGACCGTGGAGCAACAGGATTTGCCAGCTTGCCTCTGACTGCCCAGCCCAGCCCTGAGATACAGCTCAGCCGGGCTCATGTTTGACTTCAGCAGACACTGCTTGTGGGCTTTGTAGAGGTGCACAGGGATAATCAGGATTTGGTTTCTGTTTGCTTGCTAATTTCAGCCCCTGCTGTGAGATTTGGATGTTTCTGAGGATTCTGTATTAGCTTTAATGATTAAAAAATTATTTCAATGCTTAGTGAAGAAGATGCATGATCTATCATTGAAGCCGCTTAGCAACAGGACTCATTAAGTCACATATTAGTACAGAAAGATATCCTTGCCCCAGCGCCCTCTTGGAATGACTATCCACTCATCTAAACAAGATAAAGGTCTTTGCTGGCCTCCTCTGAGGCTAGAGGATAAAGCAGTCAACTGTGAAACAAGATTTCTTGGTTCTTTTTCTGGCTTCAACTATGCGTCAGTATGTGGGTCTGGGCAAATCATTTCACCTGCTTCAGTGCCTCAGTTCCCCCACAGGTAAGATAAGCACAACAAAGTATAAGCACTCTGGGGAAATGACTTTCAATTGCCTAAGCTCATTAGAGAAAAAACAACCAGTGCAGTGAATAAAACTGTCTCAGCCTCTTGCTGGTAGTTTGTACTAACCACACAGTTCACTCTGTCCCCCTGAAGCCCCACATACAGTTAGCTAATTACAGGGGAGAAAAAAGATCTTCTCCTAGCTCCTTACCACCTGGTGGTAGCCAAGCACAGATGTTAAAACTTGTCATTTGGCTCAAAAGAATTAATTTTAGGCAAAGCATTTCTGGTTATCCTTCAAGGAATGAAAGGGTCTGCCAGTTCTGGGGCAGGTTCTAATTTTGCTCAAAGGAACACTGTTAAATACCACATCTGAGAGGAGAACAGTAATACTTTATGTTTTGTTCCCAGAGTCATTCACTGAATCTTTCAGGCAGCAACATTCTTAAGAGGAAAAACAGAAGAGGGGTGGAGGAAGCAGGTATAAGAGCAGACATTTCAGTCCATGGTGAAAAAGCTGAGGCATTCCTGATTCTGTGGCTTAAATGCAGGAGATAGAACTTCATACTAGGATGCACAAGCCTTGGTCACACCTTAGTGTGGGGTAAGGGTAAGGGAAACATAAATGAAAGGAAGACAAGGGAAGAAAAATAGGTGTAGGTGAGAAACTAAGGTGTGACTGAAAGTGATTCCTGAGGAAGGGAAAGGGAACAGAAGAAATGAGGTTAATGGGAATGCGAAAGCTGGAGGAAGGAGGAGGAATGAACAAGGGTGAGGGAGCAGGACACCAAGTGGGACAGCAAGCAGGAGGCACAGTCAAATAATCTGAGTGGTCTCTGAAGAGATTGCCTATTTTCTTTCTGCCTTTTTTTTGTGTGTGATTTTGCCTTAAAATTGCAGGAATGTGGCGGCACAGCACTGGCGCTCTGATTTATTAATTCCATCCCGTCCCACAAGCCCATAAAACAAAAGCATCTGTGTTTGCTCAAGAGAAAACCATGAAGGGCCTCATTCACGTCAGAGGTGGAGAGAGAAGCTGGCAGATACAGGAAAGTCATCGTCTCCTCCTTCCTTTTCACCTTTGTATGGATCTGGGCTGGGGGAAGGGCCTTGGGAGAGAAGGATCCAAGGGATGAGGTATCAGCAGGGAGAAAGTTAAGATCACCCTGGCATTTGTGCTGGAGAAAGTCGAGGGGAGACGCAATGAACACGATGTCTGGACCAGTGAGGAAGGCACCCCAGCATGGCAGAGAGGACAAGATCCCTTGCTGCCACCCAGGCTCACCCAGCACTATTACCCCAATGACTGTCAGTCCCATTGCTGTGGTTGCAGTCAGGGCTTTCATGAGGCCTAGCACTGTTGCCTAACCTATAGCTATGGACATAACCATAAAAACAAATTAAATCTGCCAGTCATAGGGGAAATACCTCTTTACAGCTGTTTTTAGCTTTCAGAATGAGGGAGAGTCAGGGCAAGATGAACGTGAACTATCCTACTTTAACAACTGGGGCAGGAAGGGCGAGAGGAGCCAGCAACCCCTACTCCTGCCAGGCAAGGATCAACTGTGCTGTTTCTATCAAGAGGCACTGAGAGATTTTTGTTGGGAGCAGGGGACCTTGCTAAAACCCTGCCCTTAAGGACAGTGTCTTAAGAAGCCAGGCTGCCCTGCAATGGCCCAGGGAGCATCACCTCAGGGGAGGCAGGGTCTGCAAGTTACTGCTGCTTGCCTGGCCCTTGGCTTTTCCTCCAAGTTCTCCCACACAAGGATTGCCGAGGAGCAATCCTGCTTTGCTTAGCAAATCACAGTTCCCATGTGCCCTGTACTCCCACACACAGACCCACCGTGAACTTACAGAACGAGACAACACTGCTGCTCTAAAATCTTTTATCCAGAGCTGAGATTGCCCAACTGCTAACCCTGTTCAGCTCCAAGTAATCCCAGCCCTTTGCTTGGATAGAGGTTGGCTGGACTGGGAATTAATGCCCTTGCTCTCATTGACAAGGGGTAACATCCAAAGAAAATCATTTCCTTTTGCAGTGCAGCATTATTCACAGACCAGCACCACATAAAGTTGCCAGGCTGCTGGCAGTCTGCTAAAATCCACAACACGGGCAGGGGAAGTGGCAGTGTAAGCACCACTGCACCAGCTCAAATCTCAGCAGAAGTTAACCTGAACCCACTCCAGCTAACAAAAACCAAACCTACAAGAGCTAAGTGTCAGCACACAGGCTGGGAAATGAGGTTTTTTTGCTTCTGCCTGGAAATTAAAATATGCTCCAGTGATCTTCACTTGGACATGCTGTGTCCTTTTGTCCTTTTTCTTACATTGATCAGTGTTGTGGGTTTTGGAAGGTATAAAAAATCCTATTCTGGATGATGTGAGAAGTTCAACCCTGAAGATTTACATCTATTTCAAGTGGACTGCCCTGTCCAGTGATGAACAACCTACTATCCATCACAATTTCTCCTCTTCCTGAGTCCTACACTCAGCATCAGCAGCACCTTGTAGCACAGATTTCCTTATTTCACAGTGCACAGCATGGGAAAATACTTACTTTTATCATCAAATTGCTACCTTTCATGTTTTCCTGAATGCAGTCCAGTTCCTCTACTAAGAAAAGACCTGTAGAGAAGTATTCATTCTCCCTCTGTGTTGTTGATTGCTTCATTTTTCACCCCAATGTCCCTACTCATGTCTCTTCCTGAGTTAACTAACCCCATCTTAAGGATTCTCTCTGTACGCACCAGGCATTAGTGAGATTACCTGATCAGAGTAGGGATGAACAGCAAACAAAATCTGAAGGTCCCTGCACTGGAGCTGTGAATCCCAGTTCTGTGTCTCAGACCTGGGAAGCTGTGTCTCATAAGAAAACTTAGATCACATTTTATAGATCTCAGGAATTTGCAGAGTGCCATGTTTTCATCTCAGGTGTAAAGATGTCAGACAGCCCCCCACACTGCGTGGTAGAAGAAGCAGTTGATTGAACACTTGGGAACATTGGCAAAGTAGATAAATTTGAGTTTTAAGGAAAGGCCTTCAGGAGCACTAATGTCACATGAGAGCAAGCTAGAAGAGACTTCAAGCTCTTAAATATGAGCCTGCACAACCTAAAACAGCATGAAGGATTAAAGGACCAAGTTTTTGAAGTGTGCTGACCACGGGTTGAGGTACGGTTTGGAGAGGTACCTCAACCTGGAGGCATCAGTGGGGTCTGACCAGCATCCCTTTCGAAGAACTGGCCTTAGCAGTCATGTGTGCACCCAAGACGAGGGTGCTGACAGCCACAGCTCTCATCCATGCCCTGTATTTATTAGTCCTTTGTGGTGCTGGTAGGTTTTAAATCACAGTCCTGTTAGGCTGAGCTGCTTCCCAGCAAGTGCTTCCCAGAGACGCAGGGGCCTCTCGCCTGTGAGACAGATGATCTGGGGCTGTCTCAGCTCTGAGGCGATGAGCTGCCGTGTCTCCCTTGTAAAGAGGGGGTAGTCATCCTGACAAACAGCTCTGCATGTGGGCAGGGAGTGCTCTTAATCACACATGCAGAGTACTTGGAGATCTCGAGATGGGAAGCGGTGCAGAAAAGCATAATGCTTATTATTAGGCAGAAAGGCCAGGAGCAAAAAGGGCAGAGTGATTTTATACTCCTCCAGGGCCCTGGAGGTGTGTGGGACCCAGATTCCAGTCTGGATTATTACCTCCTTTTTAGGCTTCTTCTTTTATTAGGAACAATTAGATACAAGGAGGAAGGGGGCAGATATCATCTTTCCTGTGTACATCCTGCAGAATAATTGCAGAGCTTTCTCAGAGCAATTTTGCATGCTCAGTAAAGGGCATCTTTGAAGCCTATCAAATATCTCATCCCTTGTAGGCATACATATGAAGGCTTGCAGCACACGTCCTTATTGCTCCCAAGTATTGTGAACAGGAAAGACCATTGAAAGTGCTCAAGGAGTGGAAGAAGAGGCCTTGGGAGTAGTTCCAGGAGGTGGATGGAGCTGCAGGGTGGCTTCTTATGATTGTAACAGGAACATTGCCTCTTGAGGCATTGGAGGAAAGCAGAAGGTGACTGTGCCTGCAGCACCAGCATCCTGGGAGAGAGGGGCAGCCGAGGCTGGAGTTATGAAGGCACTGAGAAACACAGGGATGTGCAGAGCACTGTCATTGGCAGGTGATTACCTCGGTGAAGAGGGGAGGAAAGCCAAACAGGGGTACAGCTGGAGTCAATCCAATCCAGGCTCCTGCCAGTAAACTGCCTGCTAGGTATGACTTTGATCTCGGACACTAAGGACATCTCCTGGCCTGCTGCTGAAGCAGAGGAAAGTTCCCTGCCAAAAAGCCCCTTTCCCAGTGCTTCATAGGCAGGAAGACAGGATGCTGGGTACACAGGAGACACAGCCTTGAGCTGTCCAGTACGACCTTGGACACTCTGCAGGGAGGATGGCATTAGAGAACACAGGCACTAGGCACCAAAATATTCCCAAACCATGGAGAGACTATGAATTCAAGGGCTGTACATTGTGGAAGTGTCTTCTCTCTTGCGTACATTTAGCTGCTGTATAGCTCTGTACAGCTCCCTAGGCAACAGTCTTCCCCCATGACACTGTAACAAAGCCCAAAGGTGCAGGAGCTTCCCTCATTTAAAACCCTTGTGGTGGGAGCAAATCTCCTCAGCCCAACTGCTTTGCTTTCCATCCCGTGGCTGGTAAAGTGTCTTGCAAGGCAGCCTGAGGCCCTTTGTTGTAAAGGTGGCTGCATCTCAGCTGTGCTCTGTGTCAGCTGGTTTTTGGGATTCCAAGGTTGCCTAGATGATTTTGCTATCATTATCATTATTGTCATCATCATTATTATTATTATATTGTATTATATTATATTATCTTGTATTATGTCACATTATATTATTATTACTACTATTATTGTTACAACACTGAAAATGCCAAAGAAGAGCTTTAACTTGGTCTCACCAGTTTCCTGAAACACCCGATACAACACGTTAGCTGCACATCTACCTCTGTACATTAACTCCTATGCAGAGCCTTAATTCAATGCAGACTGGAGTGCCCTGAAAGCAACACCAAAGTCACAACTGGAGGGTCGGGGGGAGGGAGGGCAGGAATCATTGCCATGGAGCTCACACCAGGCAGGCACAGCGTGTGCTCAGCTACTGGTGCTCACGCTCTGTCTGTATGCCAGGTGTGCCTGCCAACAGATAGATTCCAGGGAACCATGGAGCACACACCAACCAAAGCTGATGGAGCCCCCACATCCTGCTCCAGGGCACGGAGAAAAGGGGATTGGCAGCATGCATGGCTGCCAACAGATGTGACACAGGCTGTCACACACGGCTCTGCTAGTGGCCTCCTCCTGCCCTGTAACCCTCCCTATTGCCTGAGACTGAGGTTCCCATAATCTCTTACTGAGGAATCACACTTTGGAATAATGATGGTCTCCCCCTTGTGAGGTTCCTATCCTGCTGTCTCTGTGCACCTGTCTCCCAGCTTGTGGAAGTGCTATATGGCCCCTGTTTCTCGTCCTGTCAGAGGCTAGTGAAGCCAATGCCTTGCACTTCTGCTGGTTGTCCAGAGGTACGAGGTGTGAACCTCCCCACCCATTTTCCCCTTTTTGCACCTGATGAGATTTAAGCTCCAGCAGAAGTGGGTGATGTGTGAAGCTGCTGTACCTTGCTACACTCTCTGCATATGTGCCTTGCACAAGGAAGCCTCCTCTGGGTTCAGAAAACGAGCTGAAAGCACCTGCAGGGGCTGCATTGCTCAGTCTCTCCCCCGCTCACTTCCTGAGCTGTGTGGACTTCAAGTTACCTGACAGGTATTTATAGCTTGCCATTATTGCTCTGCTAAGGTGATGCTTGGGGCTGCCCTGCTGATTCCAACACCCCTCTCTCCAGCTGCACAGAAATTGCCCCTTAGCAGGTTTCCCTAAGGAGTTACTGAGGAACTGGCTGCTTCTCTCCAGATTTGCAGCACCTTGAGGGGTTTCTCTCTGTCACGCATTAGCTGCTGAGCATCTCCCTCTTCTTCTCTGGCCCGAGCCTGGATGGGTGAATGGCTGGAGCGGGAGGCCGAAAGAAAGTACTTTCCAACTCACCTAGCAAGATCCACCCCAAAGTGCTCCAGAAAACCAGCAAGTGCATCTCTGGGTAGACAGCCGTGTGCGAGGCAGGGGTAGAAGTGGGCAGAACCCTTCCCCAGACCCGCTAGTCTTGCCCTTTCCCAATCCACCTCTGCAGAGCCCCTCACTGGGACGCCCACTTGGGGTCGGTTCCCAGCGAGGCTACCTGTGTCTGCACACAAATCCCCTCGTCGTCCTTCTGTAGTTTGGCTTCTCCGCTATTTGTCACCAAGAGGCGCAATAAAACCTCTCCGGGAGCGGCGGCGCGCCCGGGACCCGCGTTTGGGTACCCTTGCTCGGAGATCCCGGCGGCGAGATTCCCGGGTGGAAGCACACCAGGAATGGGGGCATCCCCCCACAGCTGGAAAATTCCAGCCTGGGAGTGGGATGTCGCTTCCCTGGAAGGTGTCCGGACCAAGCTGTGGGGGGATGCAAGCACAGGGGCTCCCCGTCAGGCGCGGAACCAGTTCGGGCGCTGAGCAGGGATGAAGTTCGGGGATGCAGGTGCCGGTCGCGGGGCAGGGACCCCTCCAGCGCCAAGCGCCGGGGGACCGCAAGGTCACCGCTGTATCCCCAGCGCTGCTCCCATCCCCAAAGCCCCGGTGCCCGAGCGCGGGGTCTCCCGCTTACCTGGCGAGATGGGCCGGTCACGGCAGAGGCGCCGGGGCGCCGGGCGCGGGGCGGCTCCGCGCCGGGGGCTGCCGGGGGAGCATCGCCCGCCGCCGGGCGGAGGCGTGTCCTCCCTGCGCCTGGGAACGGCACCGGCACCGGGAACGGCACCGGGACCGGCCCGTCGGCGCTGCCGGCGGATGGCGGCGCCCGCCTTCAGACGGCGCCGGCGATGCGGCTACGCGCGGCGCGGAGCCGATTTAAGGCCACCCCGTGCCGGGGGTGGGGGGAGCGCCGAGGGCCGCCCGCAGCGGCTCCTGCGCGCCGCGCATCCCGCGGGGCCACCTTAAGCGGGGAAGGGGCGAGCGCGGAGCCAGCCAGGGGGGAAGGAGCGGCGAGGAGGCGACCCGAGCCGGGAAAAAGGGGAAAGGCGAGCGGGGCCCGGCACGGCCGGAACGCTGCCCCCGCCGCCCGCAGCGGGGCCGGGCACCCTCGAAGGGGGAGGGTTCCCTGCCCCGAGCCGGCCGCTGCTCTTCCCACCGAAGGCCAGGGGCGGGATTTGGTTTTGCCCGTCCCGAGGGTCTCTCTTTGCCGCTGACCGGTGCCGGGGTGACTTCCCGCTCCCGCTGCTTCAAGAAAGAGCCACCTGCCATAGCTACAGCCCGTGCGGCTTGGCGATGTATAAGGCAACCTACGAGTCACAGCCCGAACCCAGCAGCCGCAGTGCTTCTGGGATTTGGTCCCCGCAGTTGCTGCTTGGTGCGCGCATCGCCACTGCGTGCCTCAGTTTCCCTGAGCTGGGATGATGGTGGTGTTGGTGCAACCGCTTCCCACTGCAGCAGCCGCTGGGCCATTCCTTGCTCTGACCACATGAATAGCCACAGCCCATGCTTTGTCTGGCGGCCTCTGCCTCGGAGCAGGTTAAGTGGGAACAGAAGACCGGCCCAATTCAGTTTTCCCGTTCCTGCCTCCCTTAGGGGCTATCTCTAGGCCATAATAAAGTCACCATGCTGCTTGAAAGGGGGTGTGAGAAGCAGCTCTTACCTCAGCTCCCAGCTGGGGCTGGGTGCATGAGGGCAGAAGTGAGGCTGTCACCCCTCAGCCCTGCTGTAGGAGACTCCTCCTTGCACTGGGCTGCACAACACACATCTATCCCTCCCTTACCTTTCTGAGGATTGTGACTGCCATATTCCAGGAGTTTCCCCTGAAGAGGTTTCAGCAAAACAGCTCTTAGCAAACCATGAGGCACAGAAGGCAGCACAGTCCCAGGTTCAGGTGGGGACTTGTTGATCACGCTTTGCTTCAGGTAACAAAGCTCCTGCCATGGGATGCAGCAAGCAGGGCAAAATATTTTGAGATCCTTGGCTGGCAAGTGCTCTTGGAGAATAAGAGAATTCTGTCTTCTCTGGATAGCTGGCAGGTCTTGGCCATGTTTCTTTCTGGAGCAGGCATTGCTGAAAACACCTTGGAAAGAAAGACATCAAGTGACATTTTGCAGCCCGAATGACACTTGCAAAGTGGACCACAGAGGCCAACCCAACACAGGCAAAGCAGCAGGCCAGTGCCAGTGCCTTTTCTCACCTGCTTCTCCCTTTGCCAAGGGGACATTCCGAGCAGTTTTGGTCAGTGCCCAGAAGGACTACGGCCATGCTCCCCTCTACTGTGCCTATGGCTGTGCAGACCCACTGGCTGTGTCCTGCACCTCTCCCCCAGCTTGAGCAGGGCATGAAGTGCTGCTCTTCACCAAGTGTATTTAGGGCTGCTCTTATTCTGCCCTGGCATCCTAGGCTGCCCTTAATGGTAGGAAGCCATCCATCCATCCATCCATCCATCCATCCATCCATCCATCCATCCATCCATCCATCCATCCATCCATCCATCCATC
>VZUI01039921.1:0-69938 GCA_013401135.1 Cettia cetti | reverse complement strand
GGGGGGGGGGGGGGGGGGGGGGGGTCGGGGGCTGAATGACGGGGCCGGTGTTCTTTCCCTGCCGGGCGGGTGTCGCTTCTCGGGGCTGCCCCTCCGGGCACGGGCCGTCCTGGCCTCGGCCGGGCCGGGCGCTGGCAGCGGCCGCGGATCCTCTGCGCCGGAGGGCGGTCGCGGCCGGCGGGCGGGACTCGGGCCCTTCCCGCACCTGCCGCCCGGGCAGCGCCCCGCGCCGCCGCGCAGCTGGCTCCGGCCCCGGGGTAGCAGGAGGCCGCTCTCCGCCGGGGGCGAGCAGCCCCGCGGCCGCGCTGGCTCTCAGCCGGAGGCGTAGGAACGCAGCTTGTCCTGTCTACGTGGCCGAGTGTCCCAGAGGTGCTCCTGGACGGTGGTGGCCTTTCCCCGGCCTGCGCGCTGGTAGTGTGCGGGAACGTGCCCCCGGCACGTACAAAACCTTATCAGTCCTACAGTCTGGTAATTTAAACATTTTTGTATGCCGCGGATTCTTGCCGAGCGTTCCGGAACGAAACATTATTGCTTGACGGAGACTGAGCTCGCTGGAGGGGGAGGTACAGGCAACACCCACTGCTTCCCTCCGCCCCCGCCAACAGATACGAGTTGTGTCCGTATTGGTTTTTTGTAGAAATAGTTTTATTTCGTGACTGTCTTCAGAAAGCGTTACTTTGCAATGCGGTGTTCTCGAGCACGTGGATCCTTTATTTAGTATTTAAAATCTCAGTGTTGTGTCCGATTGTATGTAGTAGCCACGGTGAGTGTATGAGTCTGCGGTTTCACTTTTCCAGCATAGGGCAAATGATGATAGCTTCAGTTCATGCTGATCTCGGTGTAAGAGAACACACGGAACTAGCCACGTCTGCGCTTCTCCGAGGGTGCTGAGGAGTGCACCTAGCTATAGCACGGAAATAAGGTTGAGATCTTGCTTTGTGCCACCTTACCATATCTGTTTCAACCCGAATTGTTGGAGCAGGCGATTTGTGCAGCTTGGGTTTTTGCAATTTTGTCTTTATGTGCTTTACTGCTGTTAGGTGTGTAAATATAAAGGTAGCCATACTGTCCTCCCAGCTATGTTTCTAGCTATGTACACCCAGTTTTTATGTATACAAAGAAGTTCCTCTTCTGCTTTTATCCATTTTAATATCAATCCAGAAGTTTATTTGATGAACGGAAATATTTGAATTTTTAGATAAATATGTTAATATTTAGTATTTTATTTTTTCAGGTTTTTTTTGTTTTCCACTTAGGCTTTTATCAGGATCTTCTTCAGGTTGTTTCTTGTGAAATCAGCTGTATTATGATGGTTTATATGAGATTGTGGATTAGTTGTTTGTAAATTTGCTGTGTATTCATTATTCCTTTCAGAGAAGCCTGTTTGTCTGAGATGAAATCTCTAAGACATTGCAAAACTGTTTCAGTTATGCCACGTCCACAATACTAGTGCAGCTTGTTAATGCAGGTTCTAATTCAGTAACATTCTTTGCCATGTCTCTTTTAATACAGAGAAAAAATGACAGTTGAGTTTTCTCAAACTTTGCAAAGTGGCTGGGCTGGTTTGACGTTTCACTGCTCTCAGGAGTAGTTCCATCCTTCTCTGTATTCCCTGTGTGTTGCACTATTGGTATCTTTGGATACTGTACTCATTTGTTCTGTCAGTGATTAGATCTAGCAAGCTGAAATAATGCATACAGTACAACTCTGCTTACTTTTGTCCGGGTTGATTTTCTGTTGGGAGAACATTGGACCACAAATTGTTCCTTTGAGTGGCAGCAGGATTTTGGAAGGGCTCACAAACTAATGAAATTCCACTCCAGGTGGAATAAACACCGTGCAGGCTGGTACAGACCCAGCGTTCTCACTTCAGGCCTTTTGCACTTCAGTGTCTTTACAAGATGTGGATGTCCTAAGTTAACTGCAGTGTTCCTTCTGGCTGTGCAGTGTTGTAATGGGGTGTTTCAGGTGTTAGCTGTCTGAAAGAACAGGAGGCATTAGTTAGTGGAGTGCTTTAGTCTCCCGTGGTAGATCTTATTGCATGAAAGTAATGTATTTTAATGTATGTGCTCTTTTCTGCAAAGACTTACACAAAGTGGTTCCCATGGAAAACATGTGGCAGTATATTAAGCAGCTGGGATAACCTGCATTGTTTCAGCTTTCACAAAATCTTGTTTTAGCAAACAATATAAGATTGTGGTTTCTATTGCATTTTTACCCTGTTTGCCTTTCTGTTCTCTATTGCAGGCTTTTGGGGAGTTGTTTGTTTTTGATTTGTTTGTTTGCTTTTAATTTTATTTCCCAGACATTATTAATATCAGTAGATTCAGAATCCAGATATTTCATGTAGTCTCTGGTTTCTGCTCCATACATTAATGGGATATAAATCATAAATTTGGTTACCTCATGTACTACTTTACTTGAACTTTTGTCCTGTTATTTTTTTTTTCTTGCTGTAACCTCTCATGAGGTTCTTATCAGTGTTTTTCTCTATATGGATGGTTAACTCAGTTCAGGAAAAGTTAATGCAGTTGAATTCTGGAGTCGTGACTCATTCTTTATTAATGACCATCTGCCCTAGAACAGTGTGAGCTTCAGTTTTTTGCCCTTTCTTAGAGTTCCAGTTTTTTCTGGAAGTAATTTGGTAATAAGGTCTTTTGTTTTCAGAGCTTTTGAGTTTATGCAAACATATATATTTTACATACATTTATATATTACACTTTATGAAAACAGGTACATTTTCTCTCTTTTTGTTGCTTAGCAAATGGCAGTTTGTTTACTGTATTCAAAAAACCTACTCTGGATTCACCCTTATAACAGAAAATCATGTTAGAAAATGAGCTAAAAGGTTGTGTATGGGGAGAATTTCAATCTGTCAGTATATAGGTGATTATTGCAGCGGATCTAAAGACAGTAATGATACTTCTTTAATGTTCTTGGAGTTCAGCATATTTTCAGCGCATGGGCTGTTAGAGCTTTCTCAAGTTACCAATTGACACATGGGCTGTCAGATAAGTTATTTTTCACTTGCTTGTGCTCTTGCTCTTGGAGTTAAAGTTTCAGAGTGTTAACTGGCCAAGCATCTGAGTTCTATCTCTAAGCTCAGGTGTCTGGCCAGTTCAGCAACTAGAAGTGTTCAAGGAGCACTGTAACTGTTACTACATAGTAGTGGTGTTAGTGCTGTATTGTTTGTGGAGGAGATTTGTGTTTGCAGTGGAAGGGTATTTTTATTTTTTGTTCTTGTATCTAGGAACTAGCCAAGAGAATTTCAATATGGTATGTTAAAACTAGCTTTGCATCCTTCAGGTAGTTTGTTGGCATAGATACAGTGAATTATTTTAGGTGTTTATCTCTTCTGTGGGATAGGCAGTGTCTTGCTCTACCTTCTACTAGTTAAACTTGAGTGCACAGAGGCTCCTGTACTATGCATTGTTGTGCCATTTTATTAAGCATTTGATTTAAAATATTTGTTATAACTTTTTCAGTCTTTAAAATTTACTGTGGGATAGGCAGTGTCTTGCTCTACCTTCTACTAGTTAAACTTGAGTGCACAGAGGCTCCTGTACTATGCATTGTTGTGCCATTTTATTAAGCATTTGATTTAAAATATTTGTTATAACTTTTTCAGTCTTTAAAATTTACTGTGGGATAGGCAGTGTCTTGCTCTACCTTCTACTAGTTAAACTTGAGTGCACAGAGGCTCCTGTACTATGCATTGTTGTGCCATTTTATTAAGCATTTGATTTAAAATATTTGTTATAACTTTTTCAGTCTTTAAAATTTACTGTGAACACAATTATAATTCTTTTTATATTGTACTTTGTGGGTTTTCTTTGTGAATGAAAGACTCTCTTGAATGTACTTAAGGTTCTATTATGCTTGAATGTAAAGCAGTTCAGTGATAATTCTGGAATTTTTATATTTTCTTTCTATTTTCTATTCATTAAGGATTTCTCTTTGCAGCAGTGTTACAATAGGAGCAGTGGGTTACTACATGATGTTCCTGCTGTCAGTACCCTGAGCAGACTTGTATTTTCACTGCTATCCTGCTATTGTTCCATAAGTAGCAGAAATACCTCGTGGTTCAAGAAATCTTCAGAACACATGAGGCAGAGCTTGAAATAAATACTGTTGTCAAATAGGAAACTTTTCTTATGATATATAGTTCCTGGTGTTGAGAGCTTTCTCATATTTGTCACAACATGAACAACATTTGTGGGGTTCTGCCCCTCTCCACCCCTACTTAGAAATTGGATCTTTTTAAGACAGGGTGTGAAATTTTACCTTCTTGGAAAAAAGGTTGAGCCATAGGCTCAGCAAACAAAAGGCATACAAGGTTCAGCAAGGCCAAGTGCAAGGTCCTTGGGGCAAGCACAAGCACGAGTATAGGCTGGTTGGAGAATGGATTGAGATTTTGGGGGAGAAAAACTTGAGGGTGTTTGTGGGTGAAAAGCTCCATATGACTCAAATGTCTGCCTGCAGCTCTGAAAGCCAGGTGTGTCTTGGGCCGCATCAAAAGCAGTGTGGTCAGCTGATCGAGGGACATGATTTTCCCCCACTCCTGTGCCCTCATAGGACACCATGTGGAGTACTGTGTCCATCTCTGCAGTCCCCACCATAGGCATGGATCTAATGGAGCAAATAGGGCTATGAAGATGGAAAGAGAGCTGGAGCACCTCTCCTATGAAGGAAGGCTGAAAGAGTTGGGTTTTTTTGGTCTGGAGAAGAGAAGATTCCATGGACACCCTAAAGCACCCTCCAGTACCTGAAGGGGGCTTACAAGAGAGCAGGAGAGGGATTTTTCCCAGAGGTGGGTAGTGATAGGATGAGGGGCAATAGCCTTCAGCTGAAGAGGGAGCATAGGTTTAGACTGGATATCAGGAAGAAATTCTTTGCTCTGAGTGTGGTGAGACTCTGAAACAGATTGCTCAGAGAGGTTGTCCGCTCCCTGTCCCCGGAGGTGTTCAAGGTCAGGCTGGAATGTTCCCTGCCCATGGCAGGATGCTTGCAGCCAGATGATCTTTAAGCTCCCTTCAAACCCAAACCAGCCTGTGATTTGTATTTTATTAACATTCAAATGCCAGATATTGTAGCATATCTTCTGTGGAGCAGAAAATCATGTAGGTCAATGAATGTTAGCTTGATGCTTTGTGGAGTGGTCAAACGTACTGGCACCTAGTCATTGGAAACAGACTCTTGATGCAGTGGTACTTCAGTGTGCCCTGTGACACTTTAGCGATGGATGTGTGATAAGCTGTGGGCAAACATCAGCTATTCCAAAGAGGAAGATGGAAATTCAAGCAGTATAATGTAGACTTTTAGATTGAGTTATATTTCTTTTTACTTAATGCATAGTTGTAAACTAAGATGCTTTCTTTTGTGTGTGTAAGGTCACTTAGTCCAGCCGTTGTCTAAATTGAATTAATTTTATTGGCCTGTAACTGTTTCCTTACAGTGTTGCATCTTTTGTTCTGTTTCCTTTCCATCAGAGTCTGAAAATAAGGTGCTGCACAGCTGCTGTATCTGCTGTTGATGTTTGTGGACAGAGGCATTTTTCCTTAATTTGAAGTTTGCAGAGCATTCAGACTTTTTTACTCAGTCACTTTCTTATGAACATACCTGCTTGCTTGCTGTTTCAGCTGTTGAATCCTTGGTGAGGTCCTTTACCTGATTCTCTAACGTGAGGCAAAAAAATGAAGTAACTGCTATTGAAAAGCTGTTAATATCAGTATTTACACAGTACCATGGTTACTGACTCCAGAGCAGTGGCCGATTCACTATGTAAGTGCTTCAGGCTGTGCCTGTTATGAGACACTGGCTAGCATCTTGGCAGGGCAGTGCTGGCCTTGAGCTCTACTCTGGCAGCAGAGGGGAGTGAGTGGAACCCTCTCTAAGAACACAGGGTGAGAGTATGAAGTGTCTGAAACATGGGACAAGCTGGGAGAGTTGTAGTGCTTCTCCTTTCTCTCAAGTGTTCTGTGTTTGGCAGGTTGTTGATATGTGGCAGACCCAGGAACAGGAGTTAGAAGATACAAACGAACAATCAGTACACATGGTGACAGCTCATACTTAGGTACTCAGCACAGGCAGGGTGGAAAATACATGGGTGAGGATGGCAGGACCATCTTGTTCTGTGGTGGCCCCATGTCCTGGTTTAGGGCAAATTTAGGAGAAAACCCCCCAAATGGAGTCCTTCTGGGAAGCAAATCCAAACGGCCCCTCCCCCAACTGGTCCGGAAAAGAACTTCCTTGGAGAAAAGTGGAAAAAACTATTTAGCAAACAAAGTGCCCACAAGTATAAAGAGCAAGTAATGTGAAACAATAAAACCTTTCGTTGTTCTGAAGTGAAATGGTAAATTCAGAGAGTCCTTGTGGTGGATAGCTCAGCTCGCTCAGTCTCTTGTCAATCCCAGTCCCTCCGGAGGTCCAGGTGCCAGTGGGCTGCAGGTGTGAGCTCCCAGTGCCCCTCTGGATTTTTTCAGTCCAGAGTAGGTTTAAACAGTCCAAAGAAACAGGAAAAAAAAAATAGTTCAGGGAACTTCTCTGCTTCAGCTAGCTGAAACTAACTAAAAGCAAAGAGATCTCTGTCCTGTTGCTGGTCTGTGCTTCAGAGGAACACAGTCCCAGAGAGGAATGTGGAGGAGGGAACAGTTTCTCCGAAACAAACTCTGCACTGCTTCTTTCCCCCATTCGCTCTCAGAACCAGTCTTAAAGGTACAGAAATCAATGTACAGCACAAACAGAACAGACAATTTGGGGGTACAAGCATCAAAGAGTCACCCCAGGACACCCTAGATCCTGGCTCTCCTTTTGTTTGTTGTCTATACTTCATTGTCTTAGGGTGCAATGTTTCCATCTTTCACTAGCTGGTAGCACAGGGTTGCAAATTGCTATCAAATGGCCAGCATTAAATCACAAGACTTTGCTTGTATTCTGGCATATATTGTTGGTGGTGGTGTGGCGTCCCAAAGGCCTTCTGCTCATACATGTTTTTGGCAATAAAAATGCTACAGATATTGTCTGTTTGCTGCTCACTGAAAGCAGTACAACAGGAATATGGAGATTTGCATTGTCCATGCTGTGTCCTCTTGGTATTAAGAATGATATAATTTATTTCAAGGAGTAATTGATACAAGAATGATGCAATTTATTTCAGAAAATGTTACTGGGGCGATGGTGGGACTTCAGAAACCTATTTTTTGCTGGACACAGACTATAAATACTTGAAGAGTTTTCCAGAACCTTAACTAGCATATGCCATGACATGTAAACTGAGCCTACATCGTGCTGCTTCCGTCTGTTTTTTTTATAGTAGGTGGGTAGACAGCTATTGCTTTGTGCAGCTTTCCTGAATTTTCTGACGTGGTTTCCCTGTTTTTACAGACCCTCAGTCAGGATACGAGTTGGAATAGCTGTTGTCTCTGTGTGGTACAGTGCTTTCAATGACTGATCAGAATGAATTGTGAATTTGTCTTTGACCTCTGTGGCACCCATGGAAAAAAAAGAAACAGGTCAAAGTGGCTCACTAGCATTTGGAAACTTGGATCAATTTTTAGCTTTTGGTGGGATTCTGGAACAGATAGGCAGTGGGTCTCGTTTTCATTCAATAGAACTGGACAAGTAAATATGCTGTAAATTGTGCTTGCTGGCTGCCAGCATGGACTTCTTGAAATGCAGGAGAGACTTATGAGCATAAGCTTCCTGGGAACATGTTATTTCAAACTTGAAACTTTAGGATTATTAAAAAGTAAAACTTTAGGATTATTAAAAAGTAATACTTATTAAGTAAAAGTATTAAAAAGTAATACTTAGATCATGCAAACTTTTTTCTTACTGTCTCCATTATTTTCTTAGAGAAAAAAATTGCCAGCTGAATACTTTTACAGTCTTAAGTTGCCTTAAGTAATGCTTATGATTTGAAGTATTCTAGGAACTTAAGGATACCATGGATGGATAAATGTGTTCTGCACAGAACTAGCTTTAAGCTAGTAAAATGTCTGAAAATCTTTCCGTAATTCCAGTGTACAGCTACAAGATATAATTAAAAATGATTTGAAATCAAGTAATTTTCAAAGTTTTTCTGCTCCTGTCATATTACATCTTCATTTGCTTTGGTTGCATTGGTGTGTGCTTTTGATAAACACTCTTCTTTTTTCATTTGTGTTGTGGAACCAGCGAAGTCTGGCTTTCATGTAGGTAATGACATCTAAACCTGCGACAAATGCGTCTCTGTCGGCAGTTCAGTAGATGTTTGCAAACAGATACTGTGGGCCTCATATTTCTGAGTTTGTAAGGTTTTCAGCCTGTCAGTAGCTGATTTTCTTCTCATGGAAAGAATTCTTAGGAGTTTTTTCCTTCAAGAACAAGTTCATGTAAATAACCATAACATTTCTAAGTTTTTCATAACAACCCTCTCCCAGGTGTTGTTTCTGTTATTTAACCAATGGAGAGATGTGTTCATTTTACAGAACAATCATACGCTTTCTTAGCACAGCATGTTATAAAAAGGCTGGATGAATTGAAAATAGAGGCCTTCTGAATTTTCTTCTTCCTTGGAGTCAAGCTTTTTATTTCATGTCCAACAGCGACAAGGTACAGGAGAAAATAGAACAGTCGCTGTTTAAATTTGTAGTGAGGCCTGTCATTGCTGGACAGCTGTTTTGGCCTGGAGCATCTGAGCAGCACAAATGGCTTTTATTCCCTGAGGTTCTGTTTCAGGGACCAGTGGATAGACTGTGCAGAACACAGAATTCTTATTAGCTGGATGGGTGGAAGGGCTGTAATACTGGTGTCTGGGATACTTTTGGGATTTTATTAAAATCTTAGGGACATGTCAACTTACCTAGTGACCTGTGATGTGCACTTATTAACATTAAGTTGTCTTTTTTTCATGATGTGCTTACTGATTTTGTGTAGATTTAGGGGAAGATTGATGGCTCTAATCGTGTGAAAAGAAAATGAAAGATTGAGCTTGGCTCTACCTAGTTCTCACCTTTGTAAAGAAGCTCATGACGAATATGTAAAATAATGAATACTGCAAAACCAGGGTGAGCCAGTAGTGCGTTTTCCTGTCTTGTAATATAAAAAGCATAATGGACTAACTGAACAGATAACATTCTTTAAAACTCCTGAATTCTTTCACACAGTGGGTAGTGAGGCCTTCCTAGTTCACTCACTGAAGGCTAAAGGTTATCAAGATTTAAAGGAGGTTAGGTTGCTTTCTTATGCTGAGGGTGTTGACAGGTAGTACAGAAGCAGATTTGGGTTGGGTTTGGAGGGATTATAGTTACTTCAACAGCTAATGAGGGGGCACCAGTCTCATTATCTTGCCCTGCCCGTATCTAGTTCCTTTTCTGTCTCCATATGTAGCAGGATCTCACTATATAGATGTTGCATGTGGACATTACACAAGTCCGTGGTATTTTACTGATGTTTCAGGTCATCCTCCAACGTCTGCTGCCTTTTTGCATGTTCTGCAGTAACCTGCTTCTTAGGCAAGACTCAGTGTGTGATGCCATTCCTTAGTTTTGAAATCTGTTTTCTTGAATGCTTAAGAGGTCCAATTGTGCTGATAGATCAGGCATTTCCCTGAGTGTTGGGCTGCAGAGGCACTGAGCAAAAACCTTTGTAGGCCACATGGTGTGTGGGATTGAGCTACTAAGTGTAGTAGCAGTTGTTTACTGATGGATGGGGTTCTATTCAAATCTAACCATTGGCGTACTGTCTTTCAATCTGATACTTTCCTTAGTACTAATTACTTCTATGTATAGTTTAACAGTACTTTTCATCTTTGAATTGACTTTGAATAGCTTGCCAGTGTTGCAATACCAGAAAACAAAAATCTGTAACAAGCTATGTTTTACTCTAAGGTACTATAAGAATACCTAATAGCATTATTGAATTTTCAGCTTGCTAAGAACACTGTGAAATATAGCCACCCAATGTAGCTAATTTTCAGGTGCTACCACTATAAAGTTGCATTTCCAAACTCAGATTGTTCAAATGCATTTATGGAATCATCTTACAAAGTACTGCTAAATAGAGTGGCTCGGTATTTTGACAAATTCAAGATGGTAATTTCCAAAATGTTTTGCAGAAGGATTGACTGTGGGAAAACATCTAGATGTTCTTTTGTATGATCAATGTTATCTCTTTCTTCAAGTTAGTTACAGTTCCAGTTAACAGTTGGAAAAAGTAAATAAATAGATCACGCTTGTGATTGGAAAAGAAAAATCTCAGCAGCTTGGCTTTCTGGCCTTTCAAACTTGGAGAAGATTTTCTCTTAAATAACAGTATGAGGGGAATAAGGTGCTTTGTCTCAAGTCCTCTGTTTTACAAACACCCTCTGAAGTTCTGAGCATGTGCTTTTGTTTTATTACTTGTTTTGGTGGAGCATGACACAAGAAGCTGAAGCTCTTACAAAGAGCAGTGTAGGATTTTTCAGTTGTGTGACAACTGTGGCATTGGAAACACTTTTTTTTTTTCCCCATGAAAGGAAATGTTTGTCCTTCTGTGATGGACAGAAAATAATAAAAATGTTTGATGGCCTATCGTCTCGACTGAGAAGGTATACTTTGTCATACTAACATTTTTGGCAGAATTGTGCTTCTACCAGTATAACTCTGATATGAATAGATTTTTTTTTTTTTTTTCTGGAGCAGTTTTCCCAGTGGTTGATAACTGGTTCATATTTCTGACTAGTTTTCATGATAGATCACGTCCAAATATCTAGAAAGTAAAATTTACATAAATGTCTAGGCTCCCTTGTTTGAACAGAGACTGAATTTGAAAACAGATAATTGGTAGAAATAGAGGGAAGATCTTCTTGGATAGAAAAGAGAAAAAACTGTAATAGAGAACAGGAAAGAAGACTTCCAATATTTGAAAGGCAACGATGCTAATAATCCTTCAAGAGGGAGATGTGCTAAGTGACCTTTAGAGATTTCTTCCAAGTGATATTTCTGTTTAAACAGAACACACCTGAAATTTCTTGCTTGTGTAAAAGGTAGAGAAATTGAAGTAAAACTAAAACAGAAAGGATGACTTAAGTGAATTTTATTGCTCTTTTTAAGCCATGTTTTCTCATCTGGCAAGTTAAGCTTATACACCTAACCTTTTAGTTTACTGGCCTGACTGCAAGTGTAATGATTTTTAAAAGCTCATAAATGAGAAAAGTAGGTCCTGATATTTTAGAAGCAAAGAAATACAATATCTGTCTCTGATTGATTAAAAATTTCTAGGCTTTGTATGAAAAAAAATATGTTTCTTAAGGCAGTGTTCACAGCTTGGTATGAAAATGGTTCTGAAACAATTACTGTTACTATTTGATTTATTTAGCTTCCACAAAATCTAGAGGACTTTTCACTCTTAGTGCTGTGTAAAATAGGACCCATTTACAGTATGTATAGAGCTTCTAAGAGGATGTGTATGTACCTTTGAAAAGCCTGCTAAATTTTGACAGCCTGATTTCCTTTTTATTTTCTTAAGAGCATGATCAGAATACTGCGAAGAGTTTTGCAGATGCTTAAATGCAGAAGTTATGTGAGCTGTGTGCACTCCTACAAGCCTTTCTTATCCAACTGTTCATATTCTACCTTTCAGATGGAATCCTTGCTACTGGCCCAGAACATAGGATTAGGCATTTAATTTCAGGGTGTAGTTTTTTATTTCTGTGGAGTTCATATTTTTACACTATTTGGTCCATTTTTAATTTAAATTAGTTTTATAATTTCAACATGCTTTATGTCAGGTGGCAGAAAGGCCATATTAGAAAGCTTTTTAATGTTTTAAAAACTGTATAGGACTTTCACTGAACCTGTGCCTGCTGATCTAAAAAGAGCTAGGTGTTGAATGCATCTCCTTGTGCTGTTCTGACAAAGTAGTAGTAGTCACTATGTTGCTTAGAGGGTAAATTTGACAAGTTCCATTTTTTCTTGTTTCTTGATTTAAGTAAGGGAAAGACTTGGATCTTGGACTATTCATAACAAAATCGCTAACAAGACAGAGGTGTTTATTTCATCTTCTGTAGGTGAATCAAAATTATGATGATAGGGACATAAACTATTTTAATGATTTTAAAAGCTTGGGTTTTTAAAATTTCATTACTCATTTTGTTATAGGTTGTATATGAGCAAGAGGGAGTTTTCATTCACTCCTCCTGTGGAAAAAATGATGACCAGGACAGCTTAATAGGAGGAATACTGCGTGTCATAGAAAAGGTATTTGCATAATACAGTTACAGAAATTTAGTGTATTTGTTGGCAAAGCACATAAGTTCTGCAAAACTTAAATGCCTTTTTAAAGTGTAGGATTTTGTAAGTGAACAAACATCACGTTGTGTTTGACATTGTCATAATTTATATGTATATGTAAGTTTTTACGTAATCACACCATGACTATATGTGGCAATAGGTACTTTGCTGTGTAGCATTGAATTTTTTGTGATTTGTATTGCAGGAAAATGAAGTGGTGGTAGATTGGAGACCAGTGGATGAGACTTTGGATACTTCTAATATCCTCTGTGCTGGAAAGGTTTGTTTGTTAATTATCAGTGTTCATTATGTTTCTCTAGAGATTTTATTTTGTGTTAACTAATGCGTAGGTGATCTCATAATGGGAAACAAAGCTTATTTATTATTGGAATTAATAGCTATATGTAGGAACCTTATTTGCAGACTGCAGCCCAGTTCAGGTTATTAGAATACATGTGTGGGTTGACTGTATTTAGTTTTCACTTGGTTCACAAATAAAATAGTGGGAGTCTAACTATGAATAGTAAAGACCAAATGAGTGCAAATATATCACAGTCACCAGTCCCTCTGCATCTACTGTGTTGTAGTTTGGTGATTCACTCTTCATAGTTAGACACAAAAGTGAGAGGTGCTGTTCTAATGCAAATAAAAATAGAAGTCTGTGGGGGTTCCAAGATGCAGTGATATGTGATATTGTGACTAAATTAAAAAGATCCAAGTTTTACACTTAAATGAATAGTTTGTTGTGTTCATAGAGTCTGCAAGAGAGGCAAGGATATTTTAGGATGTTGGAATTTACTAAGTAAAACCACACAGTCTTAGTCATTAAGTCCAAATTTCCTGTGTTGAACTGTATCATGTTTCTGAGAATTTCAATACATTTTCTTTTAGTCTATGAAATAAAGATGCTGATTCTTCATGTTGAATCTGAGAAACCAGGTCAATTTTCATGCCTTATGTTTTTTGATAATTGCTTTTGTTGTTTTTGTCAGGATTCCAGTTCTGTTGTGGAGTGGACTCAAACTCCAAAAGAAAAATGTTCCCGAGGAGCAGACCGTCCAAGTAGTTATGAGGCAGAATGGGACATGGTCACCACAGTCTCTTTTAAGAAGAAACCTCATTCAAATGGAGGTACTTAAAAAGAAAATGTGGAGGGCTTTTTTGTGTGTAGGTTGTTTTGGTTTTCTTCCATGATAGTAACTTGTAACTAAAGAATTGCCTTTTAGATAGAGTAAAATGGAATTTATTAAGACTTGAAAGGCTGGGATTCATTTGTGGTAAGTGGTGAATCTCTGCATTTGGAAAAATAATCACAAATGGAATAGCTGTCATCTGCCTCTCTTTTTTTCTTTAAATTGGTAGAGAATTGTATTGAAAATTAACATTAAATCTAAATTCTTGCTTTATCATTATATGTAGGAGCAGTTTTGTCTGAACTGGGCTTGCATTCTTTAGAACAAATGGAAATTCAATCTAGGTGTCATGTTAGAAATGAAAATGGAAAAATAAGTGGTTAACTACTCAAATGCATTTCCATACTTCAGGAGCAGGAGGAGGTGGAATGTCTAGTTAATGACATACATGGGTCTTTTATATGGTCTTTTTTTAATTGAGCAAAATAATTCTATAGCTACACCATTTTTGTTATGGTGTCTCAGTAGAGATGTTGAAAAATGAGTTGTGGCAAAAGAACAGTGGTTCTCAAGTAATCTTTTTATCTCTGATCCTCACAGTGTTTTTCCTTTAATAATACTTGTTTTCCATGTATTATTTCACTGCCTGTAACTGGGGATTATTGTGCTTGTTATACCGTCTTTATAATGGTTTTAAATGTCACATCTGTCATGTATGAATACAGGGTTTGGATGTCAGGTTATGAATGTTTTTGAGTAAAGCAGAGTCCTTGGTTTTTATACACACACACACACACATAGCATCTCTGTTGGGTAAATAAGGTTTATCACATCACTAGTTTGTATTGAATTTTCATCTCCAGTCAACAGAGCATGTCTTCATCCATAGTCAGTGTCACTGAGCACTGCTGACTTGGATTATGCTCTTTGCCGCTTCTTGCTTATTTCCAATTGCTGTAATTTGCTGGAAGCAGGCCAGGGGGTGTCCCAAATTCCTTCTAGGCATGCTGACAATTTTGTGTCCTCTGGTAAAGTACACTTTAATCCCTTCTCCTTGAATATATGCAGTCTTGCACAGCATGTATACAAGCTTGCACACTAGAGGAGGAAGGGGTAAGGGGAAGATTTCCAATTTCTTTGCCCTTACTTTGATAGCAGCCTTATACAATACATGGCTAATAACTGTGGGCAATATATAGGTTACAGGATTGTAGTGCTTATCATGTTTAGTTTGAGTATGTAGCACTACCTGGAGGAAGTGCAGGTTGGATTTAGCTTGCTGCTGGAATTCAATACAGCAGATGTACATTTAACTGCTAGATCACTTTTGTTGTAGGATCACAGAGTATCTTGAGTTGCAGGTAACCCACAGGGATCATCAAAGTCCAGCTCTTGGCCCTGCACAGGACAGTGCCAAGAATCACACCACGTACCTGAGAGTGTTGTCCAAATGCTTCTTGAACTCTTGTTAAACTTAATGCCATGACCACTTCCCTGGGAGCCTGTTCCACTGCCCAGCCATCCTCTGGGTGAAAAACCATTTCCTATAAACTGTAGGTACAGTTTTAGGGGAGTAGCCTGATAGACTTGTTGATTGTTTTACAAGCTCGTAGAAGACAAGGAGGCTCAAAGAGAAGTCCAAAAATAGCAGTTACAGTGTGCATTTTATTATTAGGACCAATTCTGGTGTTTATACTTTGAGATTGTTTTTTAGGAACAGTGACAGATATAATGTATTTTTAATTGCTAACACTGAAAGTCAAACTGAAATCCTGTGCTGACTTTGTTTTTTAAGATGCTACAACTCATGCAAATGGAGAAAGCAAGTGGTCGTTCCTGTTCAGTTTGACAGATCTGAAGTCAATCAAACAAAACAAAAAAGACATGGGATGGTCTTATTTGGTGTTCTGTCTGAAGGATGATGTGAAGCTTCCAGCTCTCCACTTTCATCGTGGAGATAGCAAACCTTTGATTAAGTGTCTTGAAAAGCATGTTGCACTGAGTGAGTAAGTATCAGACAACTCTTCTGTAAAATACAGATTATTGGTTTACTTAAATAACATAATGAATTTCAGATTAATACTTCCTGATTGTTATTCCTTTCCTTTTTTTATTATTAGAAATAGTTTTCAAGGTGACTGAAACTGTGGTTTCACACATGCATTTGGAATCTAAGCTGAAGTTTAAAAATCGTTGGATTGATTTACAAAGTATTTTAGAATCTGAAGTGTTGTTAGCTGTGAATACCTCAGTTACTCCCTCTAGTGGGTGCAGAAGCTTCTTGTGAACCTGCAGTGTAAAAGTTAAATCCTTCATGAGCTAATTCTATAAAATGGGATAATTTGTGTTACAATTTGAGATTGTCTACTTTGTGCAAAATATGCCTGAGTATTTACATGAGTGTGCAAGGTAACTTACAGTACTGTCAATTAAATCAATTGGTATATAGATGTTTTCCCCCACAATTCTGTTCCCCTATAATTTCTTGCCTGGTCAGTGTTTCACTCTTGACTTTTACTGCACAAGTCAACTTTCTGAGTGTAAATACAGTTAAGACCCTATCATTCTGCTAAATACTTTTGGCTTGTTATATAGTTACATTGTGTTACTTCCAAGTTTTTACTAGAATAAAAAACCTTTTTGATCAGCATGGCCTAAGTGCAGAATAAAGTAAAATTTTCTGCTCTCACCATGTAGGCATAAGTATAATTTAAGAAGCCAACAGGTAAATAAGGTTAGATGGAATATGAAGAAATAAACGTGATGTGACCTGTATACCTGTAACAGCTGTAATATTAGTGTAACATGTAATCTGTTTTCAAAAGTGTTTTGCTATTGTCACTTAATAATAATAATGATCTGATCTTTAAATCTGTCATCACATAATAATCTGATGACAGATTTAAAGGTGGATAGCGAAATGGCTGTGGGAATCCTTACAGAGGGCTTTTCTTACATTGGTAGATCACTGAGGTCAGAGATGCCTTCAACAAGTAGGGCAGGCTGACACTGAGTAATACCGAGGAAAATTTTTCTGGAGAACAAGTCAGTAGGACATGAGTTGTGTGTAGTTATTGACCTGATTTGTGAAAGGCTTTGACAGTTTCAAGGCATGATGTTGGGATTTTTGATAATCAGAAGTTTTCAGCTGCCTGGAGAAGGTAGCATGGTCAATGTGTCCAGTTGGTGGAATGGTACTGGCTGTATCATTGTATGTGAGCTTTGTAAGGGGTAAAGTCAGGAAGACAAGATGAACTTGTAAACAGGAATATTCTCTATACAACTGTAGATTAGAAAATCCTGAATAACAATTTCGTCTTAAATTTTGAGGGTTTTTTTCTCGAGGTTCCCTTTCTTAAGCATCATTTAATTTAGTTTCATAATTTCCCAGCCTCTGTGGGTATAGGGAAACATTGTTGTCCTGCCATACCCCTCCCTCCCTCCCTCCTTTTTCTCAAAGGAAACTCTTCCTTTTTGAGCATTCTGCTGTGTTTACGTACTTGTGGATACCTTTGGACTAGATGCTGGTGAGGTGGGGCAGATTTTGGGAGCAACTGATGTAGCAAACACTGGAAAAAGGCCTGTGTTAATATGGTGAGTCACAGAAAGCTTTGTATTAGATCTGTATAATCTGTTGCCTGTGGACTACAGCAACATATTTGAAATTTTCTAAATAATTTCTAGGATAAGACAGCAAAACTTGAGGTGATGTTCAAGCTTGCAGGATGTGTTGTGCTGCTTGGTATTGCCACCTTGAACAGTTGTAAGCATTAATGAATGCAAAAGCAAATACTTCAGGATCTTTAAAGCAAAAAGCAATGATAGCTACAGAAATTCAATTTGGATGACCTTAAGCATTGGCCTGAGCAGGAACTCCCAGTTTTAGTTTTCTTATTCAGTTAAGGTCTCTTCTGTCACCAAATTCTCTTCTCCTGTCTAGTCATGAATTATGATGATTATTTTTTCCTAAGGAAAGACAAGGGAACAAATAGGCCATCCCAAGTTATGGAAATGACAGATTCAATCTGTGTGTTTCTGTTGTTTCCTAATGGTTATTCATTCTTTAGTACATAATGTATCTCACTCAGCTCACAACCTCATTTAGGAAAAGGTGTTTACTCAGCTGTTTGGATGCCACAAGCAAATATTTGTCAGCATAATGACTCATTTTCCCAACTTGTATTTTATAAAACATGCAATATTGATATTATGGCAGAAATTTTAGCTTCTCTATATATTATTTTTGTTATAGGTGTTTTCTTATATTCCTATTACCTCAAAAGATTTTGTTCTTCTCTAACAGTGTTCTTTATAAAATATCACATCATTGCTGAAATCAGCATGAAGCAGCTAAACTCATATAAAATAGATGTAAGTTGTTGCCCTAAGGTTTATGTGCCTTTTAGTTTGATTGCACCAGTCTAATATTGAGAAAATACCATGTGCACAGATGACACTTTCTAAGTCGCAGGACTATGAAGAAGTTTAAGGAGGTGTATAGCTCACAAATTTTTGAACATTACCTATAGGTGTTGATGCCCACCTGACTGTCCAGAAAGTGTGTGTAATTAAAAGGGAGATAAGGTACAAAGTTTTAATTCTTTTAGTAAAGGAAAACATAATACATGATTCAGCCTTTGCCCCCGTGCTGCTCTTTAGAAAAAGCCAGTTGAGCTTCATTAACTGTTACTGCCTCAGAACTATGACTGTGATGTCTGGCCATCTCAAAAGAAGATCTCTTGTTGCATTTCATATCCGTCAGTGTTTACAGTGTCCTGTCCTGTTGGAATGGGGAAGAGATAAGGCTTATTAAAGTTCTTATCTTTGACTTCAATAACATGGTAGACGATGCAGGTGCTAATAAAAAGTAATTTTTCTTTCAGAGACTAGAAATAGCGGATTTTAACTTTGTGAGAGACCAATAGAGAGGTATTTTATAAATGTAAGTCTGTGCAATGGATTAGGGTCAGATGACAAAGTGCTTGGCTTTCTCCTGCCTTGATACAAACTCTGAGGCCTGAATGTCAGCCTGCTTTCTGAGCTGTTCTCTCTTCTGTCACCTACTGAGCAGGAAATTGGTGATTCAGCAGCTGCCAAACGAAGTAATGGGGTACCTATGCTGAAGAAGGGGACAAAATGGGATGTTGCAAGGGGAGTAGGCATGAGAGCAGAAGAGCAGATTCATTACTAGGAGCAGCATGGCTTCACTGCCTTTGTTATCACTATTTTCATCTGCCCGGGGAACCCTGTTGAGTAGCAAATGTACCGAGCAGGAGTGTACAAATACAGTGAGTTGGGCCAAGTCAGGTTTGTGTTCATTAAGCTTTTAGAGTCTATGCAGAAATATATTTGCAGGGCTGTACTGAGATGGTTCTGTTTCACTGTACAATGGCTCTGGTGTCTTTTAAGCTCCTATCAGTAAGAATCTTAGAATTATTCTAACATGGATCTGTTGTAGTACTATTGGTTAGAAATTTGTTGATGTGCCTTCATACATTGAAAAGCAGCTTGTATTCCTTAATGTAATGTTTTACAGGATGCCATAATGTAATATTTACTAATGGCTAGAAAGAATTCCCTAACTGTCTGGGTGACATAGGCTCTTTTCACTTCCTCTGTTATGTTAAGGGAGCTTCAGCGTATATCTCACTACGTTTCCTGTGTCACATCTTTTTGTCCTTTGTCAAAACCAGAAAACCATACTTGAAGATAATTTTGTCACCTACATGTAAATGGAGTTACCTTCCAGAGTAATTCCTTTGAAAATTTTCTGGAGCTTCATTTTTCAGGGAATGAAATAGTACAATTCAGAATTAATATGAAAATTACTAATCTTTTGAAAAATGCAAGTCCTGTTATATGTAGCATTAGTTGGTTAACTTGTGCCAAGGACTAAGAATGATCTTGCATCAAATCTTTTATTTTTTGCACAAAGCCTGAAATGTGACTTCAAAAAACCAGTAAATATTCTGAAAACTTTACAGAAAAAAAACCAGTTGCACCCAGACACCCTTTTTTAATTTTATTGCAGATCTCCACATGATGAACGGGTTCTTCTTGTGAAGACTCAGAAATCACTGTCTCAGTCTTTTGAAAATCTCTTTGATGAACCATCATATGGTTTATTACAAGTATGTATTATCTTTGAATTTTTTATTCTGAAGACACGTATTAAAAAAATGCACTCTACCATGTCACAGGAATATTCACTGAGCAATGCTTTAATGCCGTTGTAGAAGAAATAATGCCATTTATGACATTGTTAATTATTGCCAAGAATAATGCCATTATAGAAGCATTGACTGTATCCTAAACCAAATGCGTACTACAGAAAGCACATTGAATTGTAAATTGTTTTCTATGATGTAATAACTTCTTAACTTTCCTGTGGTATTATTTCAAACCTATTCAAGTTAATGTTCACTGTGATTCATACATTTGGGTACAGAAAGTGTTAGAGGGGAAAGGAAAAATTTTAGGAGTTACCAAAACATGTTCATTCTAGTTTTCTAAGTTTTCCTTGACTAAAAGTATTCTTTTCATTGATATTTTCTGAGACTTTTGAAGGCATAATGGAAATACAGCAGTAAAGAGGAGAGTATTGGCTAAAAATATGGGGTTTTTTTAATACTACAACTGCTTATCATTTAGTGGGGCTTATGGACTTGTGAAAATCAGCGGCAAAACTTGAGTGACTTAAATGAGGACAGAGGGTTGACCCACTGATGTGTTTAATTAAAGAAAATCTTCATGACTTAATTACATTAGTTTCTGGATTTAGTTGTCAAATCAAGATTTGTGTGAAATTCCTAGCAGAGTACGATGGTTCAGACTGTTTTCTCTGTGAAGGTAGGGAAGCTGGGTGTAAGATCTCTTTTGTGCCAGGAGTCACTGATAGCAAACAGTGGATCTGATCTGCTTCTATGCGTAGGTCAGGCTTACTGAGAACACTGCTATCCAATTTTTCAAATCAATTAGCAGTATTATCTTCATACTTAAGATATGTTTTTTAATCATGTGATGATTGGTCTGTATTACTACCAATACATCAAACTGAAATAACTTTGAGATCTACAGTACTTTTCCTGATGCTTTGCTTTGAGTACAAGAATTACCAATAGATACATGTATTACAAATACATTATAAACGTGAATGTTTGTGTTTTGCTTGTTTTCCTTGTCATAACAGAAATGGAAGAAAGATCCATACATAGTAACGATGGGAAAATTTTCCAAAGTCACAAACTATATTGTTGGTAGTTTACGTTCAAGTGATCCATCGAATCAGAGGCGACCACCAACAGAAATGGCAGACTTTTTCAATGATACCATTCCAGGGCTGAAGATAAATCAGCAGGAAGAACCAGGATTTGAAGTCATTACACGAGTGAGTCTATAAATTAATGATACAGATGCATTGATTGTTTTTATGCACTCCTTTAAAAGAATGGTAGGACTTGGAGCATGATGAGTTACACTGTTTGTGCAATTGTTGCATATTACCATTTATTCTCAAGAGTTAAGATCATAATCTGTTACTTTTGAATGTCATTTTTATGCATGCAAATGTGAATTTTCTTTGAAAGGAAGTTTGTAATTAATGAAGTGGTGACTATAGTTGTGTTAGAGGCGCCACCTTAAAACTTGACCGATTTTATGTTCAGTGTTTCCTCTGAGGTCAATTAGAGCGATGTTAAGTAAAAATGGAGAATGCAGGCTAATAACCAAGTTTCTTGGCTAATTGCTCCTAACATTTCAGTTTCTTTTAAGATTAAAACAAAATGCTTAATTGGATGTCTAATGTCTAGGGTGTATAAATCATATTTATGTATGATTTGAACCAAAGCTAGAATGAACTCATAATTGGATCATGAATCACTGTGGATACCTGTTGGAGTCTTTTACAGATATGTGGAAAAGGTTTCTTTTTAAATGCTTGTGATTATTATTTAAGCAGCTTACATATTTTTAAAATATTAAACTGTCTTATATGTGGGATTTTTTGAGTTCAAGCTAGTGGTAGTATCTTAGCAGTAGCTGCATGAACTATGCAATTCTAAGAAGTTGCTGCCTAGCACTTAGTTTATCAATGGGAAAAAATATAACAAATGCTATGTATAGAAAAGAACATTGACGTATATGTCTTAATCTGACAAATGCCTTGGACTTCTAAAGAGTTAAAATACAGATTTGAGGGTTGCTGCCATAAAAATATTTTTAGGAAGTAAGAATTTACTCTCTGCTGACATCTCCTGTAATTAGACGTGCAATTTGGGAACTGAGAGACTAAGCACAAACTGAAACTTTTGATGGGTGTTATAAATTCTGAAAGTACATACATCTTTGATTTTTTAAAGAGGCTGTGTAGCAGAACTGATCTTTCCAGTCACATTGTGCAGTCTCTGTAGGGGTAACATGTCTAAATCCAAGCTGATTTTCAGTTCTCTCAGAAGATGCTTTCGTGTATCAAGAATGTGTTTTTAAAGTGGGGCTCCTGATTGTCCTTGTTTGCTGTGCTGCATTAGTTTATGGGAAGCTAGCTCAGAGGTGTTTGTGGACTTAGAAGGTTATTTAAAACACACAAACATCCTCCAAAATCTGAAATATTAATTTGTATAGCCAGGTCCTCAGCACCAAGTGTCTTACTCTAAAGATCTGCTTGTGTTGGCCCACACTACTTGCTACCTTAGATCCTTAGAGTGGCTGAGGTATGTGCACGTGGAATGTAATTGCAGTGAATATAAGAAACTGGCAAGCTTAGTACCATTTGTGCAGTTGTTTGCAGCTACTGAAGCACTTCATTGGGATTCATGTAATGTCTTTGTGTATGTTTCAGATCGACCTAGGGAAACAGCCTGAAGTTAGTAGAAGAGAGCCTGTGTCAGCTGAAGAATGGGCTAAGAATATGGACTCTGAAGGAAGAATTTTAGATGTTGACTATATAAAGCAATTGATATTCAAAGGGGTAACTAGTTTTTCTAAATTCAGTAACACCTATGGCTTGATTCTGGCCTTTCCTTCCCAAACCGTGCCTATGCTGTTTTCATTACACTTGTGATTTTTCATGCAGAACTTTGAGCATAACAGTCATTACAGAGAGACTTCATAAAGCATGGTTTCATGCCAGTCAAATACCTCAGCAGTCTTGCAGCTCTATAAATTGCTCTGCAAAGAGAGAAATCTTGTTGTGGCTGGCTAAATGAAATGAGTTGAAAATACAGAAGCTTAAGTGATAAAACAAATAAAAGTGGCATTTAGGAAAAGTCTTGTGTTTCAGTGTTAGGATATTTGGCTTATTCTTTTCTCTTAAAAGGTTTTTTTCTTTTCCTTCTCCAGCAAAAGCTTCTGGTTTTGCCCAGCAGTTTGGTGAGATTTGACCCTCATTAGAGCAGTACTAAACACTTTTGCTTATATTTTTAATTTAATTGAGGGGTTTTGTGATATGAATGTGAATTTAGTCTCAGGTATGGAAATTTTGAAAACTTAATTGTGTCCTGCAGCTTTTCTACCTAATGTTACTTCAGTATTTCTATATTTTGGTGGGAATCCAGCTGCCTTAAGGCACTCACGGTGTGCTTACTGATGCATATTTGCAAGCAGAAGTAGAGAATGATAACACTGTTCCTTAATATTCACATGCCTGATGTGCCCAATTAAGGACCCTTCCACAATCATGAGAATTACTACAAAACTTTTCTTCCTGTAGCCCACATTCCTGTCATCTCTGCCCATTGCCAGGAGAGTGTGCTCTCTTTTATTTATGACTCAAGATCCCAAAGTGGGGATAACAAAAGTTCCTTATTCCTATGACTGTACTGTAGGAGCTGCATGAAGCTTTCTTGATGAGAGCAGGATATGATTCAGCTCCATACATTTTTGTCATCTAAAAATGTTGAGCATTACTTGGAAGGACTTCTGACAAGCAGGCTTCTTGAGTGGACACTAGTATTTTTGACTGAAAGGTTCAGTGAAGGTGGGCCATGTCTTGTGAGATGAAAATATTTGTTTAAAAAAAGAAATAAATGGAAGACCTGTCCTCATGATCACTTTGTGGCAAGAGCAGAAGTTTGGCAACTCTAACCAGAAGCAGCATTATATTTTTATACACATATTTTAAAGATTTTTTTTTTTCTTCCTAAAGTCTGTGATGCCTGTAAGGTTTTTATTTTTAGTAGTGAAGCAAAAATACAGAAAGAAAATTATTTTCTGAAGTTCCTTTTTTTACCTAAGTGTGAATCAAGTGCTTCTACAGTTTTCTGGTTAATCATACTCTCTTCCTCCTGTTTCCTCCCAGTGTGATACCTAGTTAGCATTTCAGACTTGCTTACAATGTAAAAAGAAACCAACTTGAACTTGCTACTTTGAGAAGTGTTGTATCAATCTAGGAATGTTTCCTCACATTATGGAAACACTTTTGTTGATGCTTCATATCCATTTTTCCCTAGGGTCTCTGCCACACTTTAAGAAAAGAGGCGTGGAAGTTTCTTTTGGGGTATTTTCCTTGGAATAGCACTAAAGAAGAGAGAGCAAATCTGCAAAAAAGGAAAACGTGAGTACAATGCCTTTATTCTTACAAAATAAATTTAAAAGCTGCATCTTTTTTTAAGACATAGTGATGTAGAAAGCCTTTTGAAACACAGCTACTGAAATTGTTCAGTGCAAGAACATGTGACGTTTTCTTGAAATTTTATAAACAAAAGACATTACATAAACAGGGTGTTATTCTATTTGTTTTAAAGAATTGATGGATGGAATGAATGAATGCTTAAATTTTTTAAAAAGTGGATGTTTGGCTTCAAAATTGTCTTTCTTCTTCAGGGATGAATATTTCAGGATGAAATTGCAGTGGAAATCTGTCAGTGAGGAACAGGAAAAGCGAAATTCAAGATTAAGAGATTACCGCAGTCTTATAGGTAAATTCACATTTAGAAGCATAGTGCACACACTTTTCAAAGTTAATATGAAATTGAAAAAAAGTACCCTTTTGAAGAGCCTGCCTGATGAGGCACTTAAAATGAAATGTTGTTCTTTTCAGAGGTGTCTAAACTTGGTTTTATACTTAATATTAAAACTTTCTCAGCTAGAGTAATTCAGCTTTACATATTAGTACTACAAACTGGCTGGATTTTTAAGCTTCTTTTATTTAATAACAAAAGACTCTTCATTTGGTGTTATGTCATAATGTGTTTTTACTGGAAATGTTGTTAAAATAATGACATACAATTAGAATGTGAAAATGTGTCTGTTCATAGTTTATAATTTCTTATAGGGATTTATGTGTGTGCATTCTGACTTCTGGAGTTTTACACCTACTTCTAAAAATGTCATTAAATTTGCAGCATATTAGCAGTTTATATCCTCAATTCTCTTTGGTAGTGAGATCTGGGCACCAATATTTTAGGATTACTAAATATTTTTTCAGGAGGCAGCCAAGATTTCTTTGTTATTTTGAGAGAAAGACTAAACTTATTTCAGGCAGTTACTCAACAGGCAAGCTGAAAGGGTCAAAGTAGTCTAGTCTTGGTAGGTTAATAAACTACATTTTTAGAGAATGATAACAGAAAAATAATATTCTGAATTAAAGAAAGGCCAGGTGTTTGTTTCTGTTGAGACAATTACTTTAATTTTTAAGTATTTGACATGTATGTGGCAATATTACGGTTGTGTAGTAAAATAGATACAAAACTAAAAATACTCCCTTTATCAAACAGCATTCCAAATTTCAAAATATACTGGTCTTGAATTTCACCTTATTAAAGAGTATACTGCTTGGTATGTTTCAGGCATCAAAATTGATGAAAGAGGCAGTTTCATCTGCTATGAGTTACAGGAGCTTGTTACACAGTAGTTATAAAATGCTGTTATGAACTTTCACAGTATGTTTGAGCTGATCTTGTGGGAACTTTCCAACTATGACTTATGCTGTATTGCATCTGTATTCATAAATGGCGTTGTAGAGTTAACTTGCATTAAATTGTTTTTAATCCTCTTAAGTGTAAAACATTTTTGCTGAATTATAATTAGGATTTTTTCCATAAAATGCATTATCAAAGAAAAGGCAGAAAGCTTTAAAACATGTTTGTGAGCAAATCCTTTCATTGCAGATAGGAAGGATTTTCTTTATTTTAAAATATTCTTTATTTTGAAATGACATTCAGTTATGCAGTTGTCTCTAACACTTCAAAGCTTTGCAACAGTGTTTGAGGAAGAAATCATCAGCTTTCACATTCTGAATTAATTTGATACTAGCTTTGTAGGACTGATTTTGAAAGTGTTTTTAAATCTACACTGTTTTCTTAGAAAAAGATGTTAACAGGACAGATCGAACAAATAAGTTCTATGAAGGTGAAGATAATCCAGGACTGATTTTACTTCACGATATTTTGATGACCTATTGCATGTATGATTTTGACTTAGGTAAGTTGTGTCCCTCTGAATGTAAAAGCCTTCTTGGCTTCTGATATGCAGCTTTGCTTATGCTAATTCTTATTAATAGATTAACTTATGTTGATTACAATGCTTTTTGTAAATGTTTTAAAAAAGATTTAATATTTTGTAGTATTTAATGATGTAGAAAACTTTGTTCAGTTTTTCTTCCTCTCTTCAATTTGATGCCTGTTTTAGGCATCTGAACTCAAGTGTGGTGGGATTGGGAATTAAGTGGTAGTTTGTCTTCACCACAGACCTACTTTGTGTTGGGGGGTTTTGTGTGGTTTTTGTTAAGTTTTTGTGGGTTAGGTTTGTGTTAATTTTTACATAGGATTGAAGCAGGCTTGCATTTCAAAGTTTTAAATGGGTTTGGGTCTTTGGAGCTTGAGTGTTATATCTATTTTTAAGACTGATAATATCAATAAAAATGATAAGCCAGCTGCCACTGCTGTAATTAAAGCTCAGCATGCTGAAACAGCTGTTTGCAAACATGGTGTTCTTGTGAATACTTTAAAAGCTGGTTCTTGAGAAGTGCACTTAGCAATCTGTCAAAAACTACATTTTAGTACGTGCATCTGCTGCAGAGGGAAGAGTACATAACATCTTTAACCTCAGTGTTAATGTGATGGCTAAGTCTTGGCTTCTTGTTAGTTGTCTTGAGAGGGAGCAAAAGATACTTGTAGTTGTTTCCCCCTCCACCCCTGGCATGACATTTGGCTGTTGCATACTTAGGAGTTTTTTTGAGTATTCTGTATCAGAAAAGTTTTCAGATTCTAAAAGCCCAGTTTGTGCCAGATTTTGAAAACAAAAAGTAAGATTAAATCTTGAACTGCTAGTAAACATGCTGCAGAGCTGTAGTTCTTGTCAGTTTTTGTTCTCTCTTGATCTTTGGCTTGGAAAAGAGAAAACTAAAACTGATGGTTTAAACATGTTGCTCTGTTTCACCTCTTTCCACATTTCAACATTCATTAATGCACAGTGATATTATAGGTGAAAGCAAAGCAGATTGACCATCCATTCTGTTAAAAAAACCCATTGTTGAGGTGGCTTAAATGTGCACACTGGATAAGTCTTTTGTTTTATAAACAAGCAGGAATAATGGAAATACAGTAAATTTGACATAGTAGCTATCCAAGGCTTCTACACATTGGTGCAGTCTGCTCTTAATCTTTTGACAGCAGCTTTAGAGGGGTCTGAATAATGTCACAAACTGCGGATAGGGGAGGAGACAAAACAGCTGTTAATAGAATATTTTTCCGAATTAATTCCTTAAGTCTGCATTAATGAAATTTGTTTTATTATTAACTAGACTTTTAAGCTGTCTTGGACAGAATTTTCTCTGCATTTATTTTTAGTTAGTTGTAGTATTAAATATGTGGGGAACAAAACAAATTTTTTCTTTTGACCTTTTAATTATTTACCTGTTTGCTGTTACTTATTCTATTTTTCTTCTCACAGCTGCTCCATATTTTCAGTTATTGACTTTAATCCTCTTTTCAGTTACACAGTTACAATTACATCATTAAGAAATAAAGTCAGCCAACTGAGAAATGTTAAGTTGAACCAATCACTGATAGATACACTCATTGTGTTCTCTTATTTAGGGAGGTCAGTAACAATTGGGCAATAGATAAGCTGACACTAGCATCGGTGGTAATTGGAAGAGTTGAGAAGAAGGGGAAAAAAATACCTCTAAAAATCATTATGCTCTACTTAAATGGAATATCAATTACAATCAGGAAGGCTGGAAGAAGCATTAAAAAACTAAAAATTTGAAAAACTTTTTTTATACAACTAAAATTTTATAGCTGTTTGTAAAAAAATATATGCTTTAGCAGGCATTTCCTTCTCCAGTTAAATGAAATCTTTTCTTGAAAGCGTGTGAGCATTTTTAGGTGGTATGAACTTTATTCACCAGTTCTAGGCACAAAACCTAAAAGCATGTCCTTGAATCAGATCTAGATATGTGTTGCTTTTGTGCTTCTTGCAAGCAGTACTTTACTATTAATTCCCTTTCTCACTTTGATAGGTTGAATTCTTTGTTGTTTTCGGCTTGGTTCAAAACAAGTACTGTGCAAGCAGAACAGTCCCAACTTCCTTAAGTAAAGGAATCTTTAAAGCATGTTCAGTGACAGAAAAAACATGTAAAATGAAGTTTTCTTCATAAGAACTGTTGCACTGTGATTTTCTGGAATTGCAACTCAACATGTTTTTAAATGAATTTGAGACTAATATCTTCATTGGGGTGGGTGGGGAAGTGCGAAGCTATTCAAAATTTTTAAATGTGTAGAAGAAAGTGACCAAGTACAAATAGAAAAGAAACTATATACAAATTCGTATTTGTGATGGTGCAAGGTATAGACTTAATCTTAAAAATATCAATATATGCGCCTGAGTTCTAAATAGGAACATTTTTACTAAAAATCTATTGTGTACAAACTCAATTTGTACATATTTTAACAGCTACTAGAGCAATGTGTTTGCTTTATGTTCTCTTTAGATTGGCAGAAATGGCTGATAAATCTTATTAGACCTGCTGGATGTTGGTGCCTATTAATACATATTTGTCTTTACTGGTAGTTGAATTGGAGAATTGTAGTATCTGTATGTCCTGACATTTGTTTCACTCAGTCATTCATCACACTTGAAAAATTACTGTTTAACTGCTGAATTTAAATTCCTTTTTGCCTTTTTCCCCCCTCTGCTTTTACTCCCTCAAGGTTATGTGCAGGGGATGAGCGACTTGCTGTCACCTGTCTTGTATGTTATGGAGAATGAAGTAGATGCCTTTTGGTGCTTTGTATCATACATGGATCAAATGGTAAAATGAGGTTTTTTTAGCTCACATAAACAGATAAGCTACAGATACTATTTGGGGGTAATTTTACTTCATAAATTTCACTGGATTTTTTGAATTCTTTTAATGCAGTAATTTTATGTTTGGAGACAATAAGCTTTTGTTGATTGAGGTAGTGGTGGGTTTGTAATAGTATTGCTGTACAATACAGGCATATTTGGCTCTTTAAGAATTCCAAAGTAACCATCACAGACAAATTTGTGTTTATCAGGAGTTCTCAAGCAGGATTTTCTTTAGGATAATGGTTTCATTGTATACCTGCCTTTTGGCTTTTGTTAAACACAGTTTAGACTTTCCACGAACTGAAGCTTTTATGACTTATGCATGTGGCAGATGAGTGTGTGACTGATATGAAAGTAAAACAAGATTCAGATTTTTTGTTGGGAGTGAAGTCATGCTGCTTGGAAGTACAGAGCTTAGGCAGATTTAAACTGTCATTTGTTACATACAAAAATGTTAGCAAAGAAATACAGTTCAGTGCTTTAGTTAAACTTCTCAGTAAAAGGCAGACATTTCATTAGCTAGAAGTACAGTTAAATATCCATATGTTAAAGACCTAAAGGGTGAGGACCACTGTTGCAATAACAACTTCCTTTAAAATTGCTGGAAATCTCAAATTTGAGTTAATAAAAATGACAGTGCTAATGTTTTATTCCATACAGCACCAGAATTTTGAAGAACAGATGCAGGGTATGAAGACACAACTAATTCAGCTGAGTCATTTGCTTCGTTTACTAGACAGTGGATTTTGCAGTTATTTAGGTAGGTGTATTATTTATGCATAGTAACTGAAACAGTTCCCTGTATTCTGTTCCTTCCCAGTCAAAATATAATTTCAATATTATATGAGTACAGGACTTGTAAGATTATAATGCCTAAAATATTTCAATAATTGCTCCATGCTTACTGAAAAACAGGGTCATCCTATTACCAATTTTAAAAATATGCTATACTGTGGCAAATACCTTTGATTCTAAAAAGGGCTGCCATAAGAATTAGTGTTGTGTGGGGGGTAAAGTGTGGGGTTTATTTTTTTCACCTGTTGTCTGAACCAAATTTGATGCTTCTGAAATGTCACACTCTTATTCCTAGAATCTCAAGACTCAGGCTACCTTTATTTTTGCTTCCGGTGGCTTCTTATCAGATTTAAAAGGGAATTTAGTTTTCAAGATATTCTTCGGCTCTGGGAGGTAAGGAAATATACAAACTCCAGCAGTTTTTGACTTTAGAACAAAAAGCACGGATCATTTTGCAAAGTGTTTAATACTCTGATAAATTTAAAAAAAAAAAGATTCAGTACAGTGATCTGAGGACAAGCGAGCTTTGCTTATGTCTTTTTAGCCTAAAGAAAATCTTGTGAAGTTAATGAAAAAATATTAGAGCTGGTTTGGATAAAATGGCTTTTGCAAAAAGATTTGGACAGTAGCCTTCAACTGAGACTCTGAAGTGAAAATAGTAAGTTAATTGTTAATGGAAAACAACTCATGATAAAAGAACATTTGATCAATTAATTCCTTGAAATCGGTAATTCTTTATTGATTAGGTTGAATGAAGCACTATCAGCGTAGTTCGTGTTAGGTAAAACCATGAGGAGGATGATGTCAGAAGATTGTTAGTCTTGATGATAAGACCTTGTGATGCCAACTAATATGATGTAAAACATCAAAATGTTGAAGTTCTGATAATTCTGGGTTAATGAGATCTTTTTTTGATTAAGGTGATCTTGAGATCAGATGGAATAATTAAGATGAACTGATATTTTGGTCTTTAATCTTTTGTTCCGAGAGAATTGAGAAGTGTGCCAACAGTACAGTCTTATTGTCTAAGGTGCATTTAACAGGGGCACAGTACTCACTGAAAACTCAGAAGAGAATAAATGTTCAGATGAATAAAGGGAGTATTTTCTAGGACATAACATCATATGTGTTGGGGAACAGAAGGGTAATGAAAGGAACAAGGCTGACATGCATAAAGTTTGTACCATAATGAAAAATAATGTTGTTTCTGGTGTGATGGAAAATAATGTTGATACGTATAAAGAGGAGGACCAGTATTTAAAACTGTCTAAAGTAAATCTTTTTTAGCTTTTTTATTATCATTTGGTGGAATTTACTATCATAGAGTATTGAGGTGGTATTTCAACCAGAGGACAAAAAAGTTTATGGGTAACATTCATAAATAAGGAAACCAGTATGTACAAAACCGGAAGAATTCTCTTATTCCAAGGTATAAATGATAATGATTTGGGAGGAGAGATGCACTCATCTTTCCCCCTGCATATTATGTTGTCTTCTCAGTATTTTTTAAAAGACTAATTTTACTTTTTAAGTTGATGACAACGGTACTTTTATTTATAGTTAATAGTCCCAGGCTTGCACGGTTTTATCATCTTGGCTTTAATGCATATGTATGTGTACATATAAAAAAGAAACATTATATATCTCTCTCAAGTATTTTTTTTTTCCTCTCTTAGGAAGACGATGGAAACCTATTGATATATGATAGTCTTGTAGGTTTCTTACAGCACATCGTAATGCATGTTTACTACAAGTATTCAATTTCTTTGCTAGGAGATATGGAATGGGAAAGGGAATATCTTGTTTTCCTTTTTAGAACAAAGTAATTAAGGCATTATGTTGATGTTTTTATACAAAGGCGAGTGTCACCTTGATCAGTCCAGCTTACAGTGGGCTGTTCTTTCTCCTGTGCATAGCCATCTCCACTGGTATCAGTGAAGTAAGGGGGATTTGCAGAGGCCTTTAAATTAATTCCTTTCTTGGGTATTTGGCTGAGCAAACCTCACGCCCGGTTTTGTAATAGCACTTGAATTGAGGGAATCTATCTGAAGGCTGTATTATGCTGTGACATACTGACTTGCAGATGGTAGAATGGCATGAAGGCAAGGTACCATCTGACATTTCAGTCCCAGGTTCTAGGACTTCAGGGGCTTTTTCTGTTTAATGTGTTAATTCCAAGATTCTTGTGGAACTCTATTTCTGTCCTCTGACTTGTATGAAACACTAAGTTAGCATCAGACTCTTTTTTCCTGTTCCCCCAGCTTAATGACTTCCAGTGTTATATCACAAAGAAAAGGAATGAGAAAGATTCTTCCCTAGTCCGGTTTCTCCCATCTCCTTTCACCTTGGGAGATACCAGTTCTCATTGTAGAAGCTAACTCCCAACCTCTGGGAGTTGCACTTCCTGTGCAAGAGCCATAATCAGATTGTGGTAGAAAAATGTAAATAGTAGTTTTATTGCTCTGTAACAGTTGCATGCAATAGAGAGGTGACATTTCTACCGTATGTGGATAAGCTGAGACATGTGATGTGAGTGCAGTTCTTTGTGATGTTGCATGCAGTGTCTTTAGTGTGTGGGTTAAACTGCTCTGGCTGTGGAAGGGTTTACTTGCAGCTCATTTTAGCAGTGCCTCTCAAACACAGCCTGGATAGCCTGATGGACTTCTTATCTGTCCCAAAACTGAGAGTAGTTCAGTCCCTCCTTGACACTGGAGAGACTGGCAATATCACCTGGTAATTCAGCCAGTACTTAATCTTATGTTTGCACAGTGGGTGGCTTAGAAGAAAACAAGAAGCAAAATTCTTAAACAAAATTACAACTAACTCCCACCTAGCTCCAGTGTTATTCTGGTACCACCAGTGTAACATAAACCCAGAATGACTTGGCAGTCAGTACTTCACATACATTGGCTACAATATTCATGGCTGCTGAGGTAGTGCTAGAACAAGTGAGTCCTTACTTGTGTAGCTATATTAGAAGGAAAAAAGAGTTATTGCACCTTATTTTTATATTTTTACTTTCACACTTATAATTTAAATGCTGTTTTTTCTTCCATCCTTTCAGCATGTGGTGATGCTGCTGTTATGCAATTTATATACATAACCTTAAGTTCATGCTCTACTCCTGACTTCAAAAGGTTTATCAAAAATGGTAGCAATGGATTTTTTTTTTTTTTTGCAGCAACTTGATGTTGAACCAAATCAATGCACCACTGTCAATATGTTCTTCTTATGAATTAGGAGTAGAGGAACACAACAGTGTGTAGACAGACTGTGTTTGGTCGATTATAGGCATTTTTATTCAGTTGTTATTTTTTATCAGCCTACTTGCATTCCAGTCTTTCTCCTAGAGTGAGAGAATGCTTTAACAGAATATTGGTTGTCTGAAAAAGATGTGAAATTTAATTTCTGAACTGGATCTTAATTGAAATATTCAAGATTAATTGCAACTTATTTTGGGTGAACTTGGTTTGGATATCTTTGGGATTTATGCAATTCTCTTTACAGGTTACTTGTACTAGTGATGATAGTTCAAGTATAAGCTCTTCCTCAGCTATAAGACACTATTCCATCAATCATGATGAAAAAAGTTTATTGCTCATGAAGTAACTAATTTTCAGCAGTCTCATTTCTTACCTGCCTTTTTTTGAGAGTAAATCCATTGTCATAAATCCCTTTATCTGTCAGGGCAATTTGTGCAAGCAGACTTTAGTTTCTTTCTGGTTTTGTTGGTAAAATTGTTCTCCAGCTTTCTGCCCACCATACATTCTTTTCAAGTACTATTTTTAAAAAGGTTTTTCTGAATGTACTAAAATAGGGTATTAGTACTGAGGTTTACTTTTCTATCCCAGTGAACTCAAGAGTGATTGTGTCCTCCATGGGACCAAAGGCCAATGTGTCTTCAGTCAGAAAGGAATATGCACCCACGTCTTTGGGGTCTCGTAGTGACAGGACTGGGGACAACTTTAGCACTTTATAAATAAACATTAGAGCCTTTTTAGCTGTTACTGGGCATGACACACTTCTGCCAATTCACACTTAATGCAGGTACTCTAAACCACACAAATAATATGTTAGCTTCAGCTACTTCTGTTTCACATGAGCTGAGGCAGTGCCCACATTCACAAGACCACAAGTTCAAGCAGTGTAGTAACATTATAGTAGACAATGTCTTAAGAATCAGATAAGCATTTGATGACTCAGAATTAAAGGGCCAAAAGTAAAATTCCAAATAATTTTACTAATACTTAGTTGCTTTCAAAAGCAGCCTATTGTTAGTTAAGTGATTTGGCTAGAGGACTTAGTTTCTAAGAACTACTTTTCTTTTCAGAGGAAAACTATAAGCATTTCAAATGTGGTTTTTTTATATTTTAACAGGTCATGTGGACGGAATTACCTTGTCAGAATTTTCATCTTCTACTTTGTTGTGCTATCCTAGAATCTGAAAAACAGCAAATCATGGACAAGCACTATGGCTTTAATGAAATACTAAAGGTACCAGATTCTTATGCATTATTGTGCTGGTTTTGGCTGCAGCAGAATCGTTTTCCTAGTGGCTAGAATGGAGCTGTCTTTTGACAGCTAATTAAGATATTAGTTAACTTTTTGGAGTTAATGCAATATGATTGTGGTTTATGTTGGGGCAAGGAAAGGTCCCTCCCATCTTCTGAAGGGTTGAATGTCAACTGAATGTCCATCCTGCAGGCTTTAAAAATGGTATTGGCTGTCTGTGTTTAGTGATAAGAACATTAATAGATCAAAAACAGCTCTCCCCTCAGATGACTGCTCATTATATTTAATACTAACTTTTGCTTTATGTTCTGTGATTTAATTTATCATCTCTGATAATGTGAGCTGCTAGGGGAAGTATGTAGGAGGGCCAGATAGTTTGTCATGTTTAGAGGTACTATGGATTCTTCTTGCAGACCTTGGACCCTGGTGAAAGGCAGCTGTTCCATACTGTATCTTTGAGTAGCCTCAAAGCTTACAGACTATGTCTAGCATTTCATAGCTTATGGGACAGGCTAGTAAGGTGATACTTATTAGCAGGGCAGTACAGTATTAATGTATTTTGGGTAAAACATAGTTACCATTTATCTCATAATGCCTTGTGAATCTATTTTTAGCATATCAATGAACTATCTATGAAAATTGATGTGGAATATATACTCTGCAAAGCAGAAGCAATTTCTATGCAGATGATGAACTGCAAGGTAAAGATATCTATCTACTGTGAATGTTTATAGACAGTAAAATTATGTAGTTTGCTGTAAGTGTTCATGTATGACTTGTGAAATAACTGAATGCCTGGGTACAGTAAAGCATGTTGTGGAGCTATGCAATGCCTGTGTTTGAGAAGCCTGTAAGCAAGAGTGATTTTATAGAGTAATACAGTTCACTGGGGGAAAGCTGAATTGTGCTTTTTGGTTGTGGTTTCTCAACTCTCTCTGGGTAACCTCACTCCAAAAAATTTGATGTTTGGTGTGCTTGAGAAAAACTAGTTGAAAGGTGCGTTACATTGAAAGCATGCCAGACTTATTAGGCAAAAACTAGTGGGTCAGTCAATAAAAGTAATTTTAATGACATAAAGTGTAATTGTAGTAATTGTTTAGAGTTCTACTTTTGTTATGAAGATCATATTGTTAATTAGGAATTGATTCCTGAGTGTGTTCCCTTTCCTGTGTTTTTGAAAAGCAGCTACAGAAAATGTAATGTAAGTATTGCTGAGAGAGATGCTTTCAGTACAGTTAAGTTCAGATGAATGATTGCTCAGATGAATGAGTACTGGGAATGCAGGGTGGACAGAGGGAACTTAGTTGTTTACTTCCTGCGTTTAATTACAGTGATTTTTAATATTTCCCCTGCCACCTCCTTTCTAGGAATTGCCTCAAACAGTCAGTGAGATCCTGGGGATAGAGAACAGTTCAGTAACTCCGGATTCAGATACTGGAGAGGATGAAAGTGGAGCGGAGTTGAGCTGTCCAACGTCGCTGTATCAGAGCATCTCCAGCCCTGCAGCCGCTGCCAATGGGACAAGGGACGGCGCCCAACAGACAGCTGAGGCGCAGAGCCTGGCCCCTGCCTAGTTACCCTCGGGCACCCGGGAGAGAGACTTTACTGAGCACTTGAGAGATGGATATTTAAATTTGGTGTTGATTAAGCTTTAAGGTTGTAAAGAAAATCTGTACTGTAATGCTTTTGCATTAAAGCTTTACAACATGACTCAACTATTTTTGTAGTTTCTTCTACCAAAATAGCCTTTTGTTTTCAATAACATTCCTTAATATTTTTGTAGCCAAGTGCATTTTCTTTTTGCTGGTAAACTGGAAATGGATGGTAATTAAGAGTGAAAGAAATTTCTGCATTTGCTGAGCTTTCACACATTTGATCTAAGACAGTGTGAGCTCTTTGATTTGAGCAGATTCACAATACGCCAGCTGAAGCTGCTGTACAAAATTTTCAAGCTGAAGTGATGCTGATGTGCTAAAGGAGGATTCTTTTGTAAATGGATTTTCCCTATCTCAAATGTTTACAAAAATACTTCCAAGTATTTGTTGCTGGTTGAATGTAGATTTGAAATGGACATTCATACTTGCACAGTTTAATGTCCAAATACTGAATTTTGTGTAATTGGGAGTGGATGAACAGTATATTTTTACATTAACATATCTTCACTTTATATATACATATATATACTTACACACATACACTATATAAACAAATGTTTGTGAATACTAAAAGGGGTAGTCATATTTTCAATATCTGAATAAACTTGACTGTTCATTCATATGAATCAGTTTGACCAAATTAATGCACAGCTCCAACCTGGGCTCTTTTTCAGAACTTTTCTAACTGAAGGTAACTTTCATGTGAATACATTCAGTCCTACACTTGATGTAATTTTGCAATTGATATCTTGCAAACTTTACTAATATTCATATTTGCTAATATATTAACTGATCAATTAACTACTTACACTGTTTTTATGGCAACATTATTTGGAGAATTAATAAGTAGGTATAAAAAATCCAAGCAACAAACCACACACCAAAATAGTGATCACAATTAACATTAATGCATTTTTTGTATCTGCAAAAGGCAGTGAGTTTATTCCATGCCATGCTGATGTCTTTTGACGTTATGTGAAATTTAACATAACTGATTAAGTGTATTCATTATTTGGTAACTATTGTATATATATAAAATAAAAGTCAAAGCTGATTTAGTGTTTTTAATTAAATAATATTTAGAGAAAAAATCTAGTTGTCTGGTTGTTAATGCAAGAACCTGAGACAGAGGGGAGAGCTAGTGGTTAGTCCATGGATATGACATATTCTGTGGGTGAGGAAGGGTTGTGGGCATTTCTGCTTGTTACTACAGAGTGGAACACACCTTTCCTCTCCAGGTAGTTGAAGTGTGGGGTATGGCAGAGCATTCTTTTCCTGTGGAGCAGTTTACTTTTACAAATGTTATTTGTGCCATCTTAAGCAAATACAAGTAACACAAACGGCTTTGATAGACAAATCAAATTGTTACAATAATTTGGGAGTCGATTCAACTTCTCTCACCAGTTGTGTGCAAACACTGGACAGCTGACTCAGTACAGATTTTGGTTTTAATATCGTCAATGTGCTATCTCTCATCAGTTAATAAGAACTTGAGTCCCATGCCGTCAAAGTCAAGGATTCACAGCTCAGCGTTATCTGTAGCCTTTCATTTCCTCCCCAGGAAATTACTGTGAAGCATCATGCCTTTGTTCCCTGGTGAGCATTGTACTTCTTGGCAGTTAATTTAATGTGACAGAATACAGAAAGGCATTAGAACTTAGATATTCAACACTTTGCTTCAAAGATGTTAAGCAAGTTAGTTGCAGTATTTTTTGGGGCACCTAGTTCACTTTGAAGTGTACTTGCAAAATATTTTTCATCAAAAATTATATTCAATGAAACTGGAAGGAGGAGGGAAATGTCTACAACAGCAATGCAGTGGGCAAGTTGTCAGTTAACTGTGCATGATTCTTAGTTATTCAGGATCTGCAGCCACAAAAAATTATTGAAGATACTAAGATCATGAAGAACGCCGTAACTGACTGAACATGAGTATTCAAATGTTTGGGAAAGGCATATTTAAGTGGAAGTGTGTAATTTCTTAGAATTACAGCTATGGCTGCTAAGAAAATCTAGCAGCCCTTGAAATTTGCCTTTCCTTTTTGGGTATAATTGTTCATCTTTTCGCTTAGTATTCAGCACTTGGATGTCAAGGATGAGAAGGTTGCTTGTGAGCTAACAGTCAGCTGCTGCTGTGGAGGGCTCGGGGTAGGCAGGCTTGCTCAGCTTCCCAACAATAAGATGAAAGGCCTCTTGCAGCGTTCATTACCTGTAGTTTCCTTCCTGCTGACAGGCAGCCTTGCAAAGAGTTACAGGACGAACCTCATCTTCCACCAAACTGTTCCTGATTGTTAGGGATGGATTTAGTCTCAGCGGAGACTACAAAAACACTGTGAGAAGCTTTAGTCAGGATCGTGATGGCTAAAGTGCCATGAAATGCTTTGGGTTGACTGTTCAGGATGTTTAAATTTCTTTTGTACCCGAATGACTTAGATTGCTTAGAATTGATAAATGTGAACTAAACCAGAAGACAGTTTGGCCACAGTTGTCGGGCCATAAGAGGCAATACTGGTTTAATTCCAGTACTGTTTTGGTTTACTGTATTTAATTCCAATACTGTTTTGTTTTTAATGCTTGACACTTGAAGATAATTATCTTCTGTGGATGAGGTTTAAAACCTATTTTTCAGTCATAGCTCTTTTCCAGTGTTATGTATTCCAAGGTAAAAATTACATTGACGTAGTTCTTTCAGAGACTTTTTTTTTCTCATTTTGCCTGTTTGGACAATTTTATTTGTTTTGAAATTACATTCTTGAAGTTATTTTCTTTTGTTGGCAAGATGATAGCTTTCAAAACAGAAATGGAAATAGCTTATAAAATGGAGGTAGAACTTTCTTGGAAATTTGGACTAATGTGAATGTTTATGAAATGGTTTTGATACTGGAAAGTTAAAAACTTTAAAAAGATGATCCTAATTTACCCACAGTCATCACTTAAAGCTTCAGTTACATTGAGTAGTGCCTGTCCTGTTCAGCTAGAGTGACTGTACTTGTTCCCAGTGAATGTCGTAGCCAGTGGCCTTCAAACCTGTGTTGGGTTTGGAGGTTTTCTTTTAGCTGTTGCAGGTAATCTTTGTAAGGAATTTAAGGCTATACATATGTTACAACAGGTTGTGATTGCTTTGAGAATCAGATGTAGAAATAGTGTGATAATTGAACTGCAGATCAAAAACATCGCTAATAAAAAACATTGTGTTAGGGATGTTTTTGTTTTGATCTGTAGTTTAATTCAAAGTATGGTGTTGATGTTCAACAGAACCCAGTTTTGTTGCTAACATGATTTTTCTTAGAACCTTTAAATTTTTTCTAGTGGACAGTTTCAAAGTGCTGATGGTGCCTCATTAATTATTCTCTTTAGTTTTTCCTCACACACTACTTAACAAATTCCTTGGCCCCAGTCAGCCAAACAGTGAGGAACTGGTTTCCTCATTACTTTCAAGTATATTCTTGAGCACCAAACTAAAGCTCCATTGATGAAACTTTTCAGAAACCTGTAAGAAGTGTTCTTCTAGCTTCAACTTTTTGAGACAATATTTTAGTTCAAAATATATGAGGCACTTGTTCCTTGCTTGTCTAAATCATTTTCTATTACAAGATAGTTGCCTAACTTTATTTTATTTTAAATAATTTAGCATTCATAATTTGGATTATGAACTAGTTTTGGTATCATTAGCATGATTTGATGCAAATGAAGCCTTACTGAGTATCAGGTTGAATTTCTGTAGGTGGAAGCTGTGTTTTCCTCAAACTGTCCCCTGTTGGACAACAAATGACAATGCTGAGGAGGTTAGCAACATTTTAAAAGTGCATCTGTGAATTGATCCATGTTACAAATAGGATTGGAGAAAAGCAATTAAGTGGGCTGAGTACAGGATTAATGATTTGCTCATGTGTTAACTGTTCCTCAGGCTCTTGCATTGATGCAACTTAAACCTGAAGTTTGGCTTGTGGGCTGCAGAAGAATGACTGGTAAAAGTTATACCTGTGGTTGGCTAAATATCTTAAAATATATTTTTCAAATCTGTTGTGTGTTTTTTCTGAGTATCTGGTCTGTGGCTGGTGCCATCTCTGTGTGAAAGAACCATGGGGAGAGAAGTCAGTGTTTGTTCTTACAAGAAAAATTCCATGAGCTGCTCTATGGTGGCTGGGTTTAAAGCCAGAAATCCTAACCTTTGGTTCTGTCTGTGCAATTATGTCTAGCTTGGTAGCTGGTGTGACCATGACCTTTGTATATGAGCATTGATAAGGTGATGAGACACAGATGCTTAACTGAGCACTTAACAGATACATTTCATAGATGTGTGGTACTATATTTCATTTGAAGATGCTTTCAAATGGTTTTGGGGGTTTTTTTATGGTGTTAAAAGATAAGTTGTGCTTCACATCTAGTGAGACTTCAAAATGTCCTATTCAATTAAGTGATATTATTGCAGTGCAGGCCTTGTATAAACTAAGCTTTAATTTAATTTTTCATTTAAGTGTGGATTTTATTCTTAAACATCTTTTAGAGGAATGTGTGCTATTTTTTTCACGTTATTTCACAATATTTTTAGCACAAATTGTATTTCTGAAAGAAAAGCATACATTGTAGGATGTCAATTTTTACCTCATCCAAAATGAATTTCACAGTTGAATCAAATACATATTTCAAACCTTCTATGTAATTCAAATCAATGGATTCGATTCATTTCATTCTTCTATTCCTTTCTTCTAGATGGGTTTTGTTTTAAAAGAATTCAATTATATTATTTATTTTGATTATACAGGCCTTATACCCTACCTTAACATTAGGTCCTAGGCTGTTTCTGCAGGTGTATCTTGTTATTAACCAACCACTGCAGAGCCTGGTGTGCAGAGCTGAAACTCCTGCCCAGGCTACAGCAGTTCAGCAAAAGGTGGCCACTTGTGTCCTCTTGGAGTGTTGTGGCCAGCATTGCCTGGCCAGCAGCCACACACCCACCCAGCCCCTTGTCTATTCCCCTCTTCCATGGGATGGGGAGAAAATGGAAGGAAAGCAGGAAGGCTCATGGAATGAGGCAATGACAGTTCAACAGAAAAACCAAGTGCTGCTTCCACAAGGAAAGCACAAAGAGGAATTCATGCAGTGCTGCCCATCAGCAGGCAGGTGTCCATGCACCTCCTGGAAAGCAAGATCTCACCACAGGTTCCTTGGAAAGATAAATGCCACAATCATGAATGAAATGCCATGGCGTGCTTCCTCCTTCTTTCTCTCAGCTTTTATTCCAGAGCCCAAATGGCACACAGCTTGCTTGGTTTGGGTGAGCTGTCCTGGCTGTGACTGCTCTGAGGCTCATGCCCACCCCTGGGAAGCAGCCAGAGAACCTCTGTGCTGTGCAGTGTTCAGCAGCAGCTGAAACCCTGCTGTGTTACTGACACTGACCCAGGCACAAACCCAAACACACCACCATGCGGGCTGCTATGAGGAAAGTGAACTCCATCCCAGCCTGACCTCTTTGGTGTGATGATTCTTGATGATGAGTGAGATCATGTTAGGAAAAAATCCTTGCTCTATTGAAGAGGACACTTTTAAAGCAACCATCTAGATCTGGTGCAAAAAATGGTTGTATTACATATGGCTGGTATGCAGATGCTCTGTTTTGCTTGCCAAAACTCAATGAGATGGAACACCAGATTTTTTCCAAGCCACTCTTGGTGTATGAATTTGGTGCAGATGACCTTTAGGTTCCATCAGTACTGGCCACCTTTGGGCATTGGTCTTGGAGAGCTTCCACACACTCCTCTGGTTTTACTGCTCCAGAAATTGATGCAGGAGGACAAGGAAGTCTTAAAAGTACGAACTTTTGGGTTCAGGGACTTGATAATTCCTCAAGCAACAAACAGTCCAACTACTGTGACCAAAAGTGGCAATCCCAGTTCTTTGTACTCTGTCCTGGGCTGCTACACCTGTTAATGCTCCTAATCATAGGATTAACTTGTGCAGCACATGGTAAACAACATAATGGAGCTGATAAATTTCAGACCTAAATTATCTTAGCCAGATCAATCATACCACATGTTTTTTTATCATGTGGTGAATACCTGTATGTAGGTGTACAAGTTTGTTAAAATTCCAGTTTTGCAATATTGGAAGGCCCTTTTAAAAACTTGTCAATAATTGATTAGCTACAGTATCTCCTGTTGGAGGGCATGTCTTGCACTAGATGCCTGTCTAATCCATTTGCAGGAAAGCTTTGGAGATGCTGCACAGTATTATGCAAGCAAGTTTCAGGTGTTTGTGGATTTCCAGGGCAGATGGAGTGATTGCATGCAGCTGGAGATTTTCTGTAACTTCTGGCTTCCCTCACATGTGGTCTACCTTCCCTGGTGATTGTGCAGCTGATTATCTGTAAGCAGCCCTCTCTGCCCCAGCATCTGTTTAAACTTTGTAACCATTCCAGCATTTCTGAGGTAGGTACAGTGTGGAAATTTACAGCTGGGCTCTAGGGGCTCATGGAAGGCTTCAACTAAGTAATACAGGTGTGAGTGTAGGTAGTTGAGGCTCTCCTCTTCTCTGCACCCTTCCATTTTACTGAACCCACCCCTTTGTATGATCTGTTACTTTCAGCTGTACCTGTTTTCCTTATCTCTCTTGTGAGAATGTTATGAGAGACTATGTCAAATGCTACACTACAATCAAGATGAATGACGTGCATTGTTTTGCCTTGGTCCACAGGACCTATCATAAGAGGAAATGAAATTTGCTTGACTCAATTTGTTCTCAGCACAGCTGTCTTGACTGTTTGATCATCTGTTATCTTCTGGATCTTGACAAATAATTTTGGTACTTCTGTTTTCTCAAACAAATGAAATTAGACTGGTCTGTAATTCTTCAGCCCTTCTTCCTCCCCATTATCTTCTTGGAGATTGACATAATTTTGGCATTTTCCCAGTCCTTTTTCACTTGTCCTTCCCCAATGTTCTTAAAACGGTTATTGATGGCAAAGGTTTAACGAGCCTCCTCTGTAAGTGGTTTCTGTTCTCTCATTTGCTATGATCAGACTCCTCATGAGTATTCTCCACCATTGTTTCATCTTGTTAATAGCGAAGAGCTTATCTCTCTGTCCTTGCTATTAGTTATGATAGACATCTGGTCACAGCTGATTCTTTAACAAAGACTGATTTTTAAAAAGTGCATTAAACACCTAGCTAATTTTAATGGGTTTTTTTGTTTTGTCCTTTCCTTGTGGTCTGAGAGTTCACTTATTCCAGCTGTTGCTGTAGTTATTTTTTAAAAAGTTGCTTTTGATGTCCTGTATTAATGACTTTGAATTTTGTACCACAACCTTCATCTATGTGCTATTCTGCCTGTATTTGGTAGCTTGGTCCTAGTTTGCATCTCCTATGAGCTCCTCTTTTGAACTGAAGGTAATGATGAACTAATGACTTCTGCTACCACTAGTGAAAGTGTATTAGGAGACTGCACTTCCTCTGTGATGAAATAGTTTCCTGATTAAACTATGTTTTCCCTGGAGTGGGGAAAGAACTGTCTTTCTGCTCTGGGTTCCCTCTTCTTGGCTCTTGTAATAACTGAATTTATTGAAATCCCTTCTCCCCCCCCCCCCCCCCCCCCCCGAAATTGTCAGTTTCTGCTTTTTTCTCAGAACCTTTCTTTTGCTGAAGATTGTGAATTCACTTTATGTTCATGACATCATCTATGTTCCCAGATCTTCCTAGCCAGTTTATCTTTTGGTAAATATCCTTCCCCAATGGTTGTTAGTTGGTTAAAATCCCCTTAGTGTTACAAGAGCTTGTGATGGTTTTGCTGGTTGCTTGAAAACCCATGCTCACCATAACTTCATGACCTAAAAATTAAGTGTACATTGTCATCACAGATTTTTCAGCAGACCTACATTGCTCAGAGAATTGGACTTGGGCGTTTCTGTGTGTATTTCTGGTAAACAGGAACAGATTGTACATCTTTCTTTCCTTGTTGAAAAAGCTCCTTTGGTTAGTGCACTTGTCAATTGCTTCACAGAGTTTTACCAACAAAATTGTGATTTGAAAAGTTTTTGGGACTTCTATTTTCTGCTCATGTCAACATCTCTTACATGAATAACTAGCACATCTGTTCTCTGCCCTGCCTTTTTGACCTGACTTGAATAATGGTGGTGTTGATATTTTAGATCCTTGTGGAGGCCATCTTTCTTTATGCTGTTTTGATACCTTTTCATAGCTTCATTTTTCTCTGTTCCACCACATGGTGACTTGAGAGTTCTCCTTCCTGCTGTAGCGTGCCTTGAGATAAAGACTTGGTGATCTGAGAGAGCCAGGGGTAAATTCACATAGTTTCTTGGTCTATATTAGCTGCTCTGCCCTATGAATTTCAACCTCCAGTTAAATCAAGCTACAGTAACTGTTACAAATTTTTTTAAGGAAAATACGCTGAAACTGGCAATTGATATCTCTAGTGGAGGTAAAATGACTCAAACACTTGGAAACATCTCACAGATTTGCTTTAGATTTCAATTTTCACTTGAGAATTCTGCTAATTTTTAAGCTTAAAAGTGCATAGCTGATCATTTCAGGCAACAGTGACTCTGCTGTCCTATGAGAGGAAAAAAAAGTGTAAACAGGACCTTGCAGTTTCTGAATTCTGATTATAGGCAATGAGGCACCCTTTAGTAACAAGAGTAAGCTTGTCCATTTCTTACTGCCAACATTAACTCTATTTCCCAAAATGAGATAGCATTGCTGAGTGACATCCTGACATGCTCTACATCAGTTACTTTTGAATAGTTGCTTTGATGAACTTCTAATTTATTGGTCAGTGATTTTAAGAATTTACTTGGTCTAAATATGTGCACTGTGAACTACAGAAAAATAAGTTGAGCTCTCAACAAAATTTTTAGTTTAGCAATATTCCCAGAGCTATATACCCACTCTGTTCTACAGCAGCTAGAACAAAGAAGAAAGAAACACTTTCAGTCCATAAATGTCTTTTAATCTGGTGCTGGTATGGCAAAGTCCACCTACAAAAATACAAGAGAAGAACTTCCTTTCTAGGGAGAAGCAATCTCTCTGTGGTAACACAGGGGCAGACAGCATGGTTAAACAACTGAAGCACTTGAGTCCTCCTACCTGTTATTAACACCTGCTGACACAAGGAACCTTCGTTTGTTTTGCATTCAGGAGTCATGCTGAAGAGGTTATGAGAGATAAAACCTTTGCTGTGCTCTGGTTACTGCACAGAGGTGCAACAATAACAAGGCTCCAGAGCAGTAAGGTCATTGATTTGTGTGATGTTCCAGCTGCAGAGCCAGGATCTAACAGTAGATAAAATCATGCTCTGTCACGCCTGTAGGTGGAAAGGCAGCACAGTTGTGCTCAGTTTTGTCACTGGAGTATTCAGAAAGTGCTAAGCAACCTCACTCATAAATTGTTCAACTGCAGGAACCGTGTCTATGTACCTCATGCACAGCAGATAGGAATATCAAAGTCCAAAGGTGCCAGCTTGCTTTCCTATCATCAAAGTAATGAGAAAACAGGACAGAGAACATCTCCTCATAACTTAGGATATGAGACTGAGCAAATAATATGTGTAGACATGCTTTTCTCTGACTGGGAAAATGAAGTAAAACTTCATGGGCTAGCACAACAAAAATGTTTGATTTGCATTAAAGGAGCAGGTAGAAGAACCAAATTTATAAACTTACTGCCAGCAAGAAGAAAGAATCTTTATTATATGTTACTGCTGGGAAACTCTGGACAAGTGAGTTTAAAAGAGTTTGCTTCTGGCCTCTCATGTGTTCTGAGGCAGCTGTGAACCTGTCCTGGTCCTGAACATCAATCATGACCATCCATTTCAAGAAGGGGAGCATCTGACTGACAGCAGCCAGTTTAGACTGGAAACTTCTGCTGGTTTTTTAAAATGTGATAAAATATAATTCCATGATATTCAGTGTGAGAAAAAACCTCAAATCTTCTGTGTTGTTCTTGCAGAAGAGCAAGATGATTTCCCTGGTGATGTTGATACGTAAATGATGATTATAAGGTGCGGAGTCTTTCAGGGGTGAAGGCTTTGAGGCTGTGAAGGGGGGGCAGTCTGCAGCTGGGTTAGATGTGACATGAGCTTTGTACTGTCAGGGATACTTTCTGCTACTTGCCTTGTGCATCTTCTTGTTCAGTGTCCCACCTTCAGTGATCTGATTTAAATTTTTTTCTCAATCTGTGTGATCTGTGTGGTCTGTGTGTATACCTTGTACAGCCAGCTGTTGCATTTAGCTAGCTTGCCCCTCTTTTGGGAGGCTCAGGGCAAGCCACCTATGGTGCTTTTCAAGGGAAAGTAGTAAGTTTCCCCTGCCTGGTGTGTTGGAACAGAGAAAACTGACTCTGTATTTGAAGGAAACTGACAGTGCTCCCAATTCAGATGTGCTGTTACATGCCATAAGGTAACCTCTTCGAAGGATGTCGCGAAGTTTTGGAAGACAAAAGAAGTGAGGAGGAGGTGGGATGGCAAGTGAAGGTGGCACGTCACAAAATGAATGTTACAATGAAAGAGAAGTTAGAAATTCTAAATTTCCCAAGTAAATTCGGGAGACAGAGTTCCTTCAACCCTGCAGTCAAGTTATTGCTGCAGCAGTTGCCTTCTGCTTACTTAAACGTAGAGAGATTAATTTCTACACGAAAGCATTTCTCACTCGCTCTGCACAAGTCCCCTGTGCCGAGGCTCAGCTCCTGCAGTTCCCTTCCATGCTGTCCCCACAGTCCCGAGCCTGTTGCTCCCGGGGCTCTGAGCCGTGCCGTGCCGTGGGGCTGCGGCGGAGGCAGAAGCCGGCCCGGCCGTGCCGCTCGGGCCGGCTCCGGAGCGGAGCGGCCGCTGCAGGTGTGAGGGGAGGAAGGGAGCCGCCCGGAGCAGCCCCAGGGCGGCTGGGGCAGCCCCTCCGCAGCGGGACCTGCACGGCTGCCGCCGGCCCCGCCGCCCGGGGCTGCCGCCGGCCTGAGGCGCCGGGATCGCTCCCCGCGCTGCGCTGCCCCGTCCCGCCCCGGCTGCTGAGGTGAGCGGGGACCGTCAGCGTCCGCCTGCCCGCGGCTCTCGTCACCTGGAGACGGGTGTCCCCTAATCGTGTTTCCATCAGCCCCGGCGGGGGCGTATAAAGGCGGCGGGCGCGGGCGAGGCGGGCAGAGCGCGGCGCTGCCCCCCGCCCGCCGCCGGCCCCATGCAGCCCGCCATGATGATGTTCTCCAGCAAGTACTGGGCACGCCGGGGCTTCTCGCTGGACTCGGCCCTGCCGGAGGAGCGCCCCGCCGCCGGCAGCCTCACCGTAAGTGCCGGGGCCGGGGCGGGCAGGGCGAGCCGCCGCGGGGTCGGGTTCCGCCGGTGCCAGGCAGCCGTGCGTCCCCCTCGCTTCGTGGTCAAGTCAGCAGTTTCTCAGCAGCTGCAGGGGCCGGTGAAACTAACTTTGCTATCGAACCGGTCCCCGTTCAAAACGCTGCCTTAAAAGTGTCACAAATAGCAGAAAAAGTTTCATTAGCATTACAGGCTTCACTGCAGAAACGAACTGTGCTACTGGAATAATCGAAAAGCATCGGGTCTAGCTCAGATGGTTTTAAATGCTTGAATTTTGGCAGTCCTGGGTTAGTCCAGCGGGCTATATACATCAATAGAGACTACTTTTTCAGGGCACTGGCAAGCCTCACAGCACGATCTATAAAGCATTTTTGGCAAGGTACAAACGCCGCGCACCCACTCTGTGTTGGTACCGGTGGGTTTGCTGCTGTGTTCCCGGCGGGCAGGGCTGCAAGGACGTGTGGGAACACCGTGCCAGGGGACTGTTGAAAAACACTGTCAGGAGATAGATAAGGTTCTCTGTAAAGTGATGATGTGGTGCAACAGGTGCTTGGGTGGTTTCAAGCATGGGATAAACGTCTGTATGCTAACAGGTAAATGTGTGTGTGACTAAATAAGGTAACCTGCTCTGAATACATGAAATATTTAGGATTAGGAAGACTCTGACTCCCATAAAATTTGTAACAGATGAAGACTTTTATCAGTTGGGTATAACCAGCAGAATATACAGGCTTCTACCAGTTTTGAATTGGCTACTGTTTTTATAGTAAAATGTGGACTATCCCTGTTTCTTACATGCTCAGCTTCTATTGAAAGCATTGAATTAAATGGAATAAATTTGTTTTACTGTCTTTATATTTGAGTTACTTTCTTCACTGAGTTCTGCTGTGAACCACTTCTTTCCCTGAGGACTTGCACTTGCCACAGATAATTAATTTTCATTAGGAAAGTTGGTATGTTAGTCGTTGTTTAATTATGAAGTATACTAATGAATGTGGCTGATAAAATTCAAGTTCATCCTCTTCTCATAATAAATAGGTATTCATTTTAGTTTTTAAATGCTTGAGAGGGTCTTTCAATCATCACTTTAGGCAATGCTCTCTTGAGAATATTAAGGAACTGGTGACAGGCTTGGAAAGTGCCAAGTGCCCTTGCTTTCCTCTGGGTTTGACTGTATTGAGGTTCTCAGATGCTCAGGTGACTTCATGATCATGTGTGTACAAAGCTTCTGGAAAGCAGCACACATGGAAAAAACACAGATGCTCTAAAAGCAGCACCTTTGTTACTTCATGCAGAGGTTGTGTGCTTGATGTATGTGAGAAGGACTTAGCCAAATCCCAGATATTACAGAAGTTAAAACAAAAGTGACCTTTCCATAACTAGAACAAATCTCCTACTATATCAGGTAGGAGCAGAATCATATAAGGTCAACTGCAAAAAATAAACGTGTGAAACCATTCATATATCGTTCTGCAAACAAATTGCTTTTCCAGATTTTTTCCTTGTATTCTAATAAATGGTGGGAAAATCCCACAGAGACTTCATAGCATGTCCCGTACCAAGTTTAAATATGGCTGGTTTCACCTGTGTCATTTAAAAAGTATTAAAAGATCTGTTTAAAAAGCTGATTTTTCAGGTTATTTTCTGTAGGTTGCTTTAGAAATAACTGAAGGACAATTTAATCCATTTGAAATAGTGAAATAGTATATATTTTTAATGTCTATCTTGATATTTTTTATGGATTATAACAAAGCAGTTAGTGTCTCACTGGAGACTGAATTTCTCCAGGAGTAACAGGCTAGGTATCAGAAAATGCAGCCTGCTTTTTGAAAATTGTGCTCAATGTTATAAAAATTGTCTATTAAGGCTGTACTGTTGGTGTCTCAACAAGATTTAAGCTGATAAAAGGACATTTTTTGGAAAATGCTAACTGAATTTTCATTTAAAGCAGTATTGGACGCACAAATTGTGAGAAGAATGTAAGAGTGGCCAAGAATGGTGTAATTTTCTGTGTTTTTTGAGTTCCTCAGCTAACTCAGCTTCTGTGGGATGCAAAGTTTTTTACAATGAGGACAATCAGTCATTGGAATAATCTTCTGAGAGAAGCAGTGGATTCCCCAGCACTGGACAACTTTAAGATTTGGCTGGACAGGCTGCTGGGTCATCTTGTCCAGACCATGTTTTTACCAAGAAAAGTTGTACCAGACAATCCTTGAGGTCTCTTCCAACTTGATATTCTGTGTTGCCATCTAAGTGTTTCTGTTCTTGTTTGTATAATCAGCAGAAGTTTTGTTTTCTCAGGAAGAATTGCATTACATGATAACATTAATTGTACTACAACAGAGAATATAAAGTTTTGGCTTTAAATGAAATAATGGTTCATACAAAAATACAGACCAGTACACATCTTCATAAATTGACTGCTTCTGGTGAGAATAGCATCCCTGCCATTTTGCAGAAATATTCAGGTTGCAATAACTGATCTGCAGGCTTTACCAGTAGACTGTCTCCATTTGCATTACATTTACTTCTAATGATAGCATTGCCCAAATAATGCCATGATATTTGTATCCCATTTATGCTTTTCTTTATGTTTTTTTTTTTTTTTTTTTTTTTTTTTTTTTTTTTTTTTTTTTTGTGGGGGTTTTTTTGGGTTTCATGTTTTGTTTTGTTTGGTATGGACTGGTCTCTTATACAATAATTTTTAGCACCTGCCTTTAACCTGTGGCTCTGATTTCAAGTAAACACATGAGCTTTTCTTTCAAGTTAAGCCAGGATGAGTTCTGTTCAGCTATTTTTAAACAAAGATTTCTCTTTTGGGAAATACCTGTTTTCATCTGAAATGATTGTGTTTTTTATCCATTTGTAGCTAAACAGATCAAGTTCTGGGAAAAATGAGGAGAAGAAAGGGAATAAGGGAAATGGGAAAAGTGAATCTGCTTCTGAAGGTGGAAAGACAGCTGTGGTGTTTTCCTTGAAGAATGAAGTTGGTGGATTGGTGAAAGCTCTCAGACTCTTCCAGGTAATGCCTACAAATCATTTATGCTGGCTGGGCTGAGGACAGCTGCTGAGGTCAGGCACTTTGTTGATATCAATCTAATGGACCGTGGCAGGAGGAGTAGAGTGCACCTACACTCACTCTGCAGAACTGAATAAAAGTAACCTAAAATTTTATGGACCATGGAACAAAGCATTTTGGGCTTGTAAAGAGTTTTTCTAGAATAAAGTCTGACAGTGATACTGATGTTCACATGATTCACTTTAGGTTTCTTACATGACTCTCAACACTATAAATTAGATTTGAAGTTGTCTGTGCAGGCCACAATGAAAAGAGGCACTTTCAGAGAGCAGTTTGGAATCTAAGTTATATACAATCAGGTGGTGCTGGTGGCAGCCTTGCTTGGTCTTAAAATTAGAGACACTTTTAAGTGTTTGCAGGGTTTAACGTGTCTAACTGGAATGTAAATTGTGAGGTATTGGTTCCCACATAGATCCCTGTGCAATCAGTGCTTGTTGGTCAGACTTCTGGTCAGAATGCTTGGAGGTGTGTCTGAGGAGCATTAAAGCAGCATGATAAGAGTCTTAGGCTGTTCAGTCTGTGCAATGAAGAGAAAGTTAGGAGGTGGCTTGGAGCCTGCCTCTCAGGCCAGACCATCAGAGGGACGTAAGTGTAAGGACTGGGCATTTCCAGTCCTCACTCATAGTAGCTGGCTTGGGAACAGGTTCCCAAGGCTGGGGTAAATTAGACACCTAGATTCTTCAGCCAAGTAAAAGAGGTGAGTTAGACCCACAGGGGTGAGTCTTCCCAGAAGCAGTGTGTTTGACAAAAAGAGGGGAAACCTAAGTGAGTGAACAGAAGTTGCAGTAGGAGTTGTGTTTTCAACGCAGCTGTTCTCCAAGGGCTAAGTTTCTAACTGCAGCTTTGGCTGAAATGCTGATATGGGTTCATACCTGAAATTCTGGATTTAAACATCTGCTACCCCTTCTTGGGAATAGGCATGGAACTCACTCTGGTCTCTTAAAATGTGTCTGGAAGATGTGGCAGGGAAATCCACCCCCATCCATGTAGTTAATGATTTGAATACTGCAGAGGGGAGTGCAGGGTTTTGTTCTCAACTTAACCCTAGGGAAGACAAAATTGAATTTTTTATGTGATTGTGTTGCTATACTGTATAGGCAGTTATGGAGCATGCCAGTGAAAGAACTATGTCTGTATATCCAGAGTTATAAAAACAGACACTGCTGGTTGGCTCTGCCAGAGGAGACCTCCACCTGAAATGGACATTTATGTAAAATACAACAGGCAAGTGGAAATACACAAATTTCTTCCCATTTGGAAGTCAACAAATGTTTTATTGGCTTCACTGAGTAAGTGCAAGAATAGTTGTGAAAAGTAACAGATAGTTCCTGTCTAGCAAGAAAAAGGAAAAGTTGGAGTCCATAGGAGGTCAGTCATGTTGAGAACAGCCGTCTAATCCAACCTCCTGTTTTGAAGCAAGGCTGCCTCACTAGATCATGTCAGCCATGGCACATTATAGTTACCTGTCTTTGTACAATACCCTTGGCACACCAGTAGTGTGGTGGGAGAGAGACCTCACAGGAAACTTTTCATGCAGCTAATATTTACACGGTGATGTTTGTTACGTGATTTGTGTTTGATGGGGATGCTGCAATGGAGAATAAATTGAGTTAGATTTTAATTATATTGCTGTTAACATTTCACGTTATTGATAATTGCACAGTAGATAGGTGAGGATTGATGGACATTTATTCTCATAAAAATATTTTCTTCCTCACATAGTAGGGTACATCAAGTAGTATGTTTAATAACATCTGTTAAAGAAGCACACTCAAATGTATTTAAATTAACATTATTGTTATTCAAATTGCCAACTAAAATTGCGTTAGAATTTAATATTTATAGTAAAGATAAATATAAAATTGCATTAAATAAAAAAAATTGTGTTATACTCTTTTTTGTAAGAAATTGCTTTGGTAAATAAAATGAAATCATTACTTGGCTTTCTTCATTAAAAACAATTATTTTATTTTTACTTTCCATGTAAGATTTTTTTTTTTTTTTTGTAATCGGTACTTAGTATTAGTATTAGTCACTAACTAATCCTGTAAATAGAAAGAGGGAATACTTTCAATAAAAAGGCATTTTAATAAGTGGAAAAACTTACCTGAGGAATATGCCACCAATATTGCTCTTCTGGAATTGTTCTTCCAGGTATGTCTGTATTTCATCTGTTATTTCATCTTTCCACAGGAAAAACATGTGAGTATGGTTCATATTGAATCACGAAAATCAAAGAGAAGGAATTCAGAGGTGGAAATTTTTGTGGACTGTGACTGCAGTAAGAAAGAATTTAATGAACTAATCCAGTTGCTCAAGTTTCAAACTAATATAGTATCTCTCAATCCACCGGAAAATATCTGGACTGATGAAGAAGGCAAGGCTGTTTTTGTATCACTTGGTTTAGACACTGACAGATGTTTTGCACAGCTATCTCCATGATCTTACACTCCAGTACATTCAATTTGCATTCTGTCTCCTACAGATCTCGATTGTGTCCCTTGGTTCCCCAGGAAGATCTCTGAGTTAGACAAATGTTCTCAGAGAGTTTTGATGTATGGATCTGAGCTGGATGCTGATCACCCCGTAAGTGTGACACAAAAATTGTCTTGTAGATGATTTGTTGGGTTGTTTGCCAGTCAAATAAAAAGCCTGCTGACTGCTGATTGTTTTCAGAAGATGAGGATTGGTTTCTCTTTGGTAGCTTCAATGAATTAACTTTCCTTTTCTGTAGAAAGATACACAAAATACAGGTCCTCCATAAAACTTATTGTTGAGCAAGCATATCCACTTTTGTACTCCTTGCATTTCAAAAAAAATTTAATTGGTTAATAGAAAGGTTTCAAACTTCAGAATTTGGATCAATACAACCTTCAGTTCTGCCAGAAGTAGCTCTTGGGTTAGTATTGCAGTTGTCAATAGGTGTCAGAGAAGAAAGAATTATGAAGGAACTGTTTGGCACTCAGGAGGTAATTACAAGATAAAACAAAGAAACGTGTTCCTGTTTTTGGTGGATGCGGCAGACAGGGAGGTGTCTTTCATTGTTTCCTGACTTTGGTGGCAGGAGTCAAGCCTGCATGCACAAGTTATATTTGTAGTAGTATCAAACACTCAATGGAAAAGACAGACAAAAGGGGTTTTTTAATGTTTTATTTCTTTTGGCTTATGGCTATAGATGCGTAACCTCTGAGTCTTTAGAGAGCAGATGATTGCAAGCATTTGTGTTAAAATATTTTCCCTTTCTATAAATCCAAGTTTCTACATCTGAGTGACTTGACTGAAAGATACTGGTGGTAGATAGTTATATTAATTCCTAAAGTAGGCTGGATTAAACTGGTATTGTCAGAAATTTCCAGCTGAAAGGAAGTAGGCAGTGAACTAAGATATCTGACCATAAGACTGTCTTGTAATAAAATCAGATTAAACTCCTGCTGTAGATGGTAGGTAGATGGTAGTTTCCCTTGACTTTTATTGCACACATTTTGTGCTCTGTGGGAGCTCAGGCACAGAATTCTCATCCCTGTGCACACAAGTCAAATGGACACCATCACAAGGCTCCATGGCAGCCCCACTGTCTCTGTCACTGTCACCTGCCCACATACCAGCCACAATCATTGTCGTCGCCTTGCTTGGTTCTCAGCCTGTATCATGTGGGAGCCCTTCCTATACTGAGGGCCCATAGTCAGGGAGCACGTTCCTGAATCCTGGTTTCTGCCATGTACTTTTTGATGACAAACTAGGATTTAATTCACATTTTCTCCAAAAGGAGAAGCCTGTTGATTATCTTCAACCATACACCGTAATTTGGTTGAAACAGAAGTTGTAGAGACAGCTCATTCCAGCTTTGAGTTTATGGCTGTGACAGACCATTAGATGCTGTTTTATGTTCTGAGCTCATACCTTCATTAAATACTTGAATGCTCTGCTGAAAATTTGCCTTCAGTTTTACAAAAAACAAAAAAAGACATTTGCATTATATGAATATATATTTTACACTTGGGAGGACTCCTACAAACACGATTTATGCACCATTTGTTAGCCTATGCAGCATGCTAGATGTTAGAAATGGGGTAAGAAACCTTAAATCTGTGACTGGCCTTTGAAAGGCCACTCCAGGTACCTTCCCTGTTCCTTAGCAGTGGCATATATGTGCTAGAGGACCAAAGAGAACTATTCTTTACAGAACCTGTAAGGGTAGCACTGCTTTAGCAGCTTAGCTTAACCCACTCCATAGTGGTTAAAGATTTCAGTCTGTTTCATGGCACTTGACAGGCTTTTAAGTCCCCTGTACTGTCTTCCATCACTTTCTGGGTCTCCTGAATGGTCTTTAGCTGAATAACTCAACATTTACCCCAAAGGTATTTAAGGAGACAAGGAGGCTCCACGAGATTACAGCAGCTTTTTGCCAGTCATAGAAGCTTTCCTGTGTAGGAGTGGAGCTTTGAAGGCTTTCTGTAGTCCTGTGAAATCCTCCTATATTCTGCCCCAGCAGCACAGCTTTGGTTATAAAGTAGTAAAGTGTCTTCTGTGTTTTATGGGAGCTCATACAAGTGTTTCAAATCAAGCAATACTATATTTTCATTTGTTTCAGTGTTTTGCAGCTGTCTATGTGAACAGTAAGGAAAAAAGACATTTTGATTTTCAGCTTTGACTGGGGGAGACTTAAATGTACTTTCTGGGCTACTAACTGGGTAACTTAGATAACTCTTTACCCTTTTTTATCTTCAAGAGGTTGGCAGTTCTACTTTGAAAATAGTTTATTCTTCTTGTAGTCCAAACCTGAAGTGTCTTTATATTTTATAGCTATAGAAGAGATCTTGTTCTAATTTTGAACAGTTCAAAGAGCTGTAACTGGCCAACACGTATGTACTATACAACTCTTTTGCTCTTAATATGGAAAAGGTGTGAGCATACTGTAGCCCACGAGGTAGAGCCCTTCCTTTTTAACTCAAACTGGTGCTGGAGGATGATGGTTCTGTTCCCAATGTGTTGGTTAAGATGACAACTGCTGAAATAAGAATCTTCAAAATGAGTTGCATATGATCTTTAGATGCCTGGTTCTAGTGAAGGAAGATGTATTAAGAATAGGTAGATTATTGTGTTATGTACCAGTCTGTAGATCTCAGCTCAGACCAAGGAAAACATGAGTGAGATAAAATGACAGGAAAAAAAGTTTCCCTTTTCAAGTGGACTGTACCTTCGTACAAAACTCTCCTGAGCAAACTCCTGTGAAGAAAAAAAAGAAAAAAACCCCTTATTTTCTCTTGCATTCCAGTAGACAGTGTTAATCAAAATACAATGCAACTAGAGTACTAAATAAACACTTTAATGATTTATTTTATAATTCTTACAGCTAATTTTATGTCCTTATTGTAAATTACTCTCTTCTTCCTTGCTTAAGGGATTTAAAGACAATGTCTATCGGCAGAGAAGAAAGTACTTTGTGGATGTTGCCATGAGTTATAAATAGTAAGTACTGGCATAATTCTTCCTGTGCTGCTGACTAGTTAGAATTCATGCTCTACTTAATTCTGTAGGATGAACTTTAACAGTAGACAAAGTCATCCTTTAAACTTTGACTAGTTTAGTGTAGGCTATAAATTATGAACCTGATGCTTGGAATCCTGTTACGTTTTTGAAATAGCTACAGGCAAGTAAAGCATTTGAAAGGCAAGCTCTCTTTCTTTTAGCATTTTATTCACAGCTGCTTAAACTTTGGAAAATATTTTACAGATATTTGCATGTCTCACTGACAAACTGATGCACTCCTGAATCACACATATCAAGCATCCCTACGTAGTTGGATGTGCTCACTAAACCACAAAGTTATTATTTTCTTTTGATGCACATGTTATACTGAACTGAGACCAATGGCATGAGGTTCAACAAACCACGTACCAGGTCCTGCATTTGGGTCTCAACAACTCACAGTGCTGCAGGCTGGGAGAAAATTGGCTGGAAAGCTGCTCAGTGGAAAAGGATCTGGAGGTGCTGGTTGGCAGCATCTGACCATGAGCCAGCAGTGTACCCAGGTGGCCAAGAAGGCCAGTGGCATCCTGGTCTTTATCAGCAATTGTGTGTCCAGCAGGACCAGGGCAGGGATTCTCCCTGTGTATTCAGCACTGGTGAGTCCTGTGTCCGGTTTTGGATCCCTCACTGTGAAAAAGACATTGAGGTGCTGTTGCATGTCCAGAAAATGGCAATAGAAATGGTGAAGGGGCTGGAACTCAAGTCTGATGAGGAATGACTGAGGGAGCTGGGGTTGTTTAGCCTGGGCAGACCTTATCACTCTCTACAACTGCCTGCAAGGAAGTTGTGTTAAGTGGGAGTTGGCCTCTTCTCTCAAATAGCAAGTGACAGGATGAGAGGAAAAGGCATCAAGCTGCACAAGGGTTTAGGCTGGATATTAGGAAACTTTTTTATTTGAAGGGTGGTCAGGCATTAGAGTAGGCTGCCCAGAGATCACCACCCCTGGAAGTGTTCAAAACATGTTTGGATTGGCACTTTGGGACAAGGTTTAGTGGTGAACATAGCAGTGCTGGGATAACAATTGGACTTGGTAATCTTAGAGGTCTTTTCCAACCTTAACAATGGTATGATTCTACTGGGTGCTGCAAAATGCCGTTTATTGGTTTTGCCAATACAGCTCCAAATTTCTTAGAATTTAGTCAGTAGTGAGAGAAGCTGGTGGCTGTGCCAAGTACACTGCAAGTGTTTTCTCATTCTGATTTTTTTTCCCCATTTCAAGTCAGTATTTTCAATTTGCTACAGTCCCTGGAAGTTAGGAAACTTGCTGTTCTACCTACAAACACCTACTGTGTTGCAATTTTCTTGTCACAGAAGCACTCAACTAGTTCTAATCCTACTCTAGGTTTTATTTGCAACAGGTTTAAGCCCTCATTCTCAAGGGAAAGAACATATTAATTTCATTTTCTTTTCCATTTTCTTCTCTGCACTTCTTCAGGTTTTTTCCTTTTTTCTCCTTTGAGATTTCTACCAATGTGGTTTAAGAATATGAAATGTGCAATTTTTTTTCCACTTATAGGAGGCACATCCTGTCAGGAATCAAGTCAAAACTGAATTTTTGAAGGTTTTTCAGCATAAGGCTGTTACACAGGCTGCAGAAGGCTGGGGGCACAGAACGATTAACTCTGCTTTGTGACCATATATAATTCTGATTATATTTTTCCTTTACTTTGTCCCGTGCTGGTCATTAAGCTATAACCAGTCTTACACACGTGTGGGTGCTAGTGTTCTTTCCCCTTTCTGCCCACAGTGGTATGTTTAGCTGGATGCTCATGACATGCATCCAGCACACTGAGCTGCTGCCTGCTGGGGCAGTTATTTATTAGTAGAGACGTTCTGTAGGCTGCCCTGCTAAGCCCTGAGTCTAGTCAGCTTTCAAATGCAAATTGAGATAGCTTTTTTGTTAGAATGTTTGTTTAAAGCTGATTGATTTATTATCTGTCTTTGAGTCTGATGCTTGCAGTGAAGTTAGTGCTCCTTGCCTAGCATTTATGGCAGTGTGAAATGTCAAGTGGATACCTGTGGATGAGGGCAGGCTGTGTGTGCTCTTTGGCTCTTTCAGTAAGTGAGATAGTTCTCCATTTATCCATGATGATAGCAGTAGTGCCATGCATTTCACAGCTCCAGCTTGCTGGTAAGGTCTTCCTTCCTCTCAGCTGTCTAAGTGCTGGAAGGGCGATGCAGCTGGCTTACTAAGCAGTAGTTGGTCTTTTGCTTCCAAGTGTGATGTTTTTTTCCACCCTGAAACCAGCAGAGAAGCAGCTTTTTCACAGTAACATGAAGTAATCCTGCATATTTCCAGAAAACAAAACAAATAAAGGAAAGAAAAACCTTTTCCTTCTTTAGATTTTGAAGGCTTAAGAACCATTTGCAGGCACATTACAAAAATTACATAATCCAAACCAGAGGGTATTTGAGGAGCAGATCTTGTACTTCAGCAAAACTGCTCAGATGTACTCCTTCATTCCACTCATCTTTTCAAACCTTTCAAAGATTTCAAACTTGTCCTACTATTACAAGCAGAAAGAAAGAGGCTCCTAACACTCTTAGCCAGGGACCAGAAAAACTGGGATACCAGTGCTTAGGGCAGTTACCTAATGTGTCAAAAATCTCATTCAGGTCTCCTGTACTGGTTATCCTTACCCCCCAGGACATCCTCTGTCTACTGGTCTGTACTGTCAGTCTGCCTCTGGGTATCTATGGAGAGACAGCCCAGGGAGACAACCTCAGTATCCTGCTGCAGCACAGACAAGCAGTGCTGAGGAAAGGCAAATCAGCTCAGGGAAGACTGTGCTGCTACAGCTGGGCTCTTTCTGCTACCCACACTGTGGAGCTCAGAGTTACTATAGGTGTCTTCACACTACTTCACAGTCTCATCACATTCCCTTCTGTTGTCTAATGACTATTTACTTCTTTCTACAAAAAGAACAGCTTTTACAGGGGCTGCTCTCCTTGGGGGTAAACATCTCTCAGTATCTTCCATGCAAGTGACCTTCCTAATCATTTACTAAGGCTTGATGTGTTTCTACTTCTAATTTTCCATTGTAAAGAAACCCCACAACCCACATTCATTTCCTTTTAAAAAAGCCCAGAGATTTGGCTGCAAGGAATTGGCTCCATAAAAAGTTGAGTTGAAAATCCCAGATCAGCATTTCCTTTATGAATTGCTACTGTTCTATAGTGGTAGATGCTTTGCTTTGCTTGAGCATAAAGTGATGTCTGTAATGAAGAGAGAGATAGAAAAAAACATTACAAAGTGAACTTGGAGGAGCAGGTATTTGCTAGAGCTGGCTGTTAAAGGAAAAGACACATTAATAGAGCACAGCAGTGAAGATCAGCTGTATGAAGTAAATGGACCAAAAAAACCCATAAAAAACCATATTCCTCCTTCCTTCACTTAGCTTCTATCCTAAAGATAGTGAAAATGCGTTAATCTCGCTAATTAGTCCTTTGAGCCTGATTAGGGTTTGGAAAAGTGTTGAGAAAATTAAATCTGTAGGAAACATACGATGTTTAAGAGGGAATTAATAATATGAGTTGATAGCTCATGACCATGGCAAAATGGAAAGACCCTATTTTAATAAGGAGAAATAAAAATTCAGATTATATTAGCTTGTAGAGTCATCTTAACCACAAGGAAACTGGCTATGCAGATTGGCCATTTCCATGATTTATTGAGATGTTTGAGTGCAAGGTGGCTCTTGCATGTTGAGGTAAGAAATACGAAGTTTGCAGAGCTGAAGGCAAAAGGCATGGATCCTCCTACCTCCAAGTCTGGCTGCCTTGATTCTCTCTAAAAAGAAAGCAGTATCATGCTCAGCTGGAAATAAGATCAGCTCTCCTAGGCATAAAGCCTATTAAGGAATTAATGTTCAGTGAACCTTACTTCAGTACTAATGAATTAATTGAAATGATAACTAAGTTATAAACTTTTTAGTGAGCAGTGAACAAGCTTCAGATCCTTGATTGTGTTTATGCCTTTCTAGTGACAAGCTAAATAGAAACGTGAGGTTTTCCACTGGTAAAACATATCTTCCTCCTTGATGTGCCAGTGCTGACCCATGCTGGTCATATCCAGAGTAGACAGTCAGGCCTAAGGAGAAGGGATGAGGCTGGGTATTCTGGCAGATGCAATCACATGGAGCAGCAACCTTTTGTATCTCTCGTGTATAGGGCAATTCAAAATAGCTATGCTATGCTTTCTGTGAGCTGGCAGGCAGCTTAAGGCTGGTGAAATGTTAAGAGGGAGGACACATACCAGACCTGAAGGACTGCCTGCCGCTGCAGGATGGGCACAGACCCAGTGCAGCTTCTGCATTTGAGAAATACTTCACTAAATGTGTTGCAATTCTTATCATGTCTGCAAAAGTGGCTGACAGGGAACTAGTGCATGTATTGGATATTCAGCAGTCCCAACCAAGTACGAGCACCTCATACAAAGTTGTCTTTGACTGACAGAAAACTGCCATGGATCAAAATCCTTTGATATCATGAAAGGCAAGGGGATTAAATGGTAAGTTTTCAATAAAGATGAGGGGACAACCACAATGAATGTAGGACAGATGATCCTCTCTTGTGCATGTAGGGACTGCATAGCAGCAATCAAATGTGACATGAGGGCTTATTCCTTGTTACCTCATACAGTGGAGACAGGATTATGAATTGAGCAGCAGGTGCCAGGAAAAGCCCAGCACTGTGGTTCTCCTGCTGCAGTGGAGTTGCCTGTGCCTGATACGCCTGTTCAGCTGCTGTCTGTGATACTGGGGAAGCTGCAGCACTGGGCTGGCTGTGCCCACATTGCCAGCCCTGTGGCAGGAGAGTGAGAGATAAGGACTGATGGAGCGGAGGAGGATGCTGTGAATCCCTTTGCCAAGCTATACATTGTTACAGTGCAGCAGAAGAAGATGCCTGATGAGAAGGCAGATGCAGAGATTACATGTTCTAGATTCTGTATATTAAATCCAGAGGAATATTATAACATTTCTAGGGGGAATTAATGACATGAGATGACCATGTCATGGGAAATTCCTTACAGCTAAATACAAAGCTGTGCAAGTTGGAAGGAGCTCTTTGCAATGTTCACACTGTCAGACAGTTTTGAATTAACTGTAACTACTCAAGGCAAATCTTGATGTCAGAAACAGATTTTCAGGCGTCCTGGAAGGCTCCTGCTTTCCAATGTCTGTACATCCGTGCAAATGGGAGAGGGCAGAGGAACAGGACAGAATTAAAACATTCGGAGAGATGTATTTAAAGCCTTAGTTTCCTCTAGGTTGGGCTGCTGGCTCTGAGATGAGCTTCCTCATAATGTAGTCCTGCATGAATTCAGAGTTCCAAACATATCTGCACATGTAAGCAACTTCCTAAGCAATTAGTGCTAAGCATTTATGTAATTGCCTAATCTTCACCCAGCATTTGATGCTGTGTGACTATTATAAGTTTTAAAGAATTGATAGAGAATGCAGTCTACTGAAGATCTTACTCAATCTACATGTTAGGCTGAATCAGGATCTTCAGCCATCCATGTGCAAAGGTACCAATGGCAGTAAGTGGAGAAACATTAGTCTGGTATAGGAACATGGTATATAAGAAATCCATCTTTCTACTATGATACATACAAAGATTAAGAAGTAATGAGATTGCCTGGTAAGAAGGACAGTTCTTAAGGAAATGAAAGAATATGTACATCATGGCATCAAGAAATAATTCTAAGGAAGAAGCATCAAGCTGTCAATTAAAAATAGTTCAAATAGTTTTAATAGTCTCATTTGCCTTTGTTAAAATAATACTTTTTGTGGACTTGTTGCTGTCTACAATCTGTCTACAGTCTGGTTGTATTTAGATGTATTTTGTGTTTTTCTTTTCCAATAGTGGTCAACCCATTCCCAGAGTGGAGTACACAGCTGAAGAAGTTAAAACTTGGGGGGTGGTATTTAGGGAACTCAGTAAACTTTATCCCACCCATGCTTGTCGTGAATATTTAAAAAACTTTCCTCTGCTGAGCAAGTACTGTGGATACAGAGAAGATAATGTGCCTCAGTTGGAAGATGTTTCTATTTTTCTGAAAGGTAAGAGTCATAATTGGTTTATCAATAGATATGGCTTACTGAAAGCACCCTTTTTTGCTACTATGGAATAGAAAGCACATTGAATGAAAAGGCTCAGCACTGTCAGTGGCCTTCGGTTTAGCCTGAAGTATCACTCTGGTTTTGGTGGCAGAGAGTTTTTTGGGTCAAGACAGTTTTATGTATGAAAGTATGAAATGGAGAGAAATGAATCAGTTGAACATGTGAAGCATGATGTTATCTTGTACAGGGAGAAAATCCTGCAGAAAAAGTAGAGCTGAGTTAGTGCTGCTCTCTCATTGCCACAGATGGGTCCCCCAAATATCCAGGCAGGAAAAAGAGGGAATCAAATGCCAAGATAACTGAATTAAAAGAGGAGAGCAGGTCTGCCACACTGTTGTGTAGCCTGATGAATATAAGGCTTTTCTGAATGCTTGAGACCTCATGAAGCTAATCCTTGTATTTGTATGTTGAAAAAGATGTGTTGGACACCATAGGTGATGTAGTGATTCTCTTTAATTTTTTGAAAGATCAGTGTATTACATATTTAGGTTTGAAAAGAAATTCTTATTTTTTATTTATGATGTAAATGTAGCCCATTTGGACAATGTGGCAGACATGGAGCTGTTGTTTTTAGCTATAGAAGAAAAGCCATGAAAGAGTTTATTTAAGAGTTTAATTGCTCCTCAAAGGTCCCTTCAGATATATATATTTGTTTCTTAAACCTCTTACTCAGGAACTAAAATGTTATAAAGGTGAGTGTTGGAAAAAAACAACTTACGGGCTGGTAAGAGAATAATTAGCGAAGCATATTATCCAAATATATAAATGGACAAGCTAAAGGAAATACAGAATTTGTAATGGCAAGCTTACTTTTCTCTGCCCGTGCTTCATCCATAATTCTTGTTTGTGAAAACTGCATTTGCTATTAGCTGACTCATTATTCTTTGAATTTGATTGTATCCTTCTGAGTCTGTCATGTATTGTGTACAGTCTCTAAGGAATGATGCCAAATTGTACAGATTTTTTCTCCCTAGAAGTTCAAAATCTCACACTTCTTTCAGAAATATGCTTTCAGACTAAATAGAGCAGGTAGTAGTACCTGTTGCAGAAAAACTTGAAACATTGTCCTGTAAAAACTTTGAAAGAATAAAGAATTAATTTTTGAGAGAAACATGCTTTTCGAAGTCACTGAGTCTGAAACTGTTTTGTTCTGAGACTAATCTGTAAAAGGAACACTTAAATATTTTAATGAGGACCTCAACTATAAAAATCTGTATTTTGTTGATATAACAGTATTTTATCTGTAAAAATAAGGATAGTTTTGTTTTAATCCTGTTTGTTCTGTTAGTTTTTAAACATATTTTGTGTATTTTCCAATATGGAAACTTCTCTCCCATTTGATTCCAGATACAAAAAATTTAAAACATCACTTATGATATCTTAGCTTTTTTTTTTGACAAAGATATTAAAACAAACTTGCCTCAAGCTGTTTTCATAATACATATGCTAGGAATGCAAAATACTTCTTGTATGTAATAATTGGAAATGATGCATAGTGATTGACACAAAGATTCTTTGTGTCATTCTTCTGGTAGAATAATTGACAACAAATCTGTCACCAGAAAGTGATGCAGTCATATATGTAACCTGATGTTTTATTGTCTCCTTCACTTCAGAAAGGTCTGGCTTCACAGTGAGACCAGTTGCTGGGTACCTGTCTCCCCGTGACTTTTTAGCTGGCTTAGCATACAGAGTCTTCCACTGCACTCAGTACATACGGCACGGCTCAGACCCCCTCTACACACCCGAACCGTAAGTTGCTGCCTTTGCTTCACTACTGAAAAAATATGCTCGCCACTTTCTTAAAGGAAACAAGTGAATCTGCCCTGATTGAAAAGAGGAACATTTCTACAAAATGTGAAATTCTTCTTACACTATTGATGACAAAATCCTTCATGCTGGTGAGCCAGAATTTAATTCAAAGATTTTTTTGTGGACTTTTTACTAGGGTCTTAAATAACTGTGTTATTTATATAGAGGGTCAGAAACACTATGTAAATTACATATCAGTGGAAAATGAGTTTTCACCTACAAATTTTGGAAAAGTGTTCACAATTTTATTTTCTGCTGGATGATTCAAAAGAAGTTGTGGGAAAAAAAATCCCCTGAATATCTTAAAAATCACCCCTGCTTTCAGAATTTTAATTTGGTCTTCTGTGCTCCCAATTTTATTTTTTTGGACCGGTTCCCAGCTGAACTTCATTTGTCTCCTATAACAACACAATCAAGACATGGGGCACTATTTTTTTGCCAAGAGAGAATATTGGATATGAAGCCTGTTACAGGGAAATTATGACAGAAATAAGAAACACTTTAGTTATGACTTTTATGGAACAGTATTGCAGCCTTTCCAAAACAGAATATTGCAAGCTAGTATGAAATATTGTCTTTAAATATGGTCTTTTGATGAAAAGTGGGGAAAAAGAAGATCAAAGAGATTGCAGTTCTTTTCCTGTGTTATATATATGTCGTATTATGTGCAGTAATAACAGAACAGTACATGTCATTTAGATAATATGGAGGTGGTTTTACCAGAGGTATCTGCCGACCACAGGAATGACATTTTTGCAGTGTATCAGTCATCAGGCAGTTAGCACGAAATTGTAGCTGTGGTTTAATCAGCTTGGACTACTTGAGTGTGTTTGATTTTTTTCCAAATTTACACAAAGGATTCATACATAAATATTCAGCTCCAGTCCTGTAAACATTTGGACCCGCGCCTAAGATTGATTTCATGAACTGACTGCCAAAACCATGAAGAAATATTTTTGAATATAAAAGGTTTAATGGCACTGCATACTAAGCTGTATCTAAAAATGCAGTATCTTTATTCTGGTAAGAGTCACCAGGTGGTGCTGTTAGACACTTATCTACTTTTTTCCTCAAGGTCTGAAGTGGGCGAAGTACTTGCTGAAATGCTCTGAGGCTGGCTTTGTCTGCATGTTTCTTTTGGAAAGGAGGTGGTGTCCCCTGAAGGAATTCAGTCACTTCTATAACCTCTGTGATTGGAACTTAAATATCTTAAATTTATAGGGAAATTGATAGAATGGAAAGCCTTGAAAGAAGGGCTTGGATGGAAGGAAGGGCTGAACCTCTTCTGGTCTATTTAAAAATATCTGGATGTAGATATTTCAAAAAAATAAATGATACAAGGAAAGTACTAGGCTTTGCATCAATGATTTCCTCTCCTCTGGGACGCCAGGGTTTCAGGCTGCAGCATGTACCAGTGTTTAGCAAAAGAATGATGACGTTTATTAACTCAGTACAAACTAGAAGAACATTTTCATCTACTGTTAAGAGATTTAGGTACATAACTCCAACAGGATAAAGGTAATAACATCTTCCAGGAAGCAATTAAGTGCATCTGTGCATTTCCTGATCTTTTTTGGTTCATTGATCTGTGTATTTGAGAGCCCTGCAATATTCAGTATGCTGTTTACATTCAGAATAATGCAGTGGATGATAGCTGATCCTTAGTAGTAATGGCAGCTGCTTTTTTGGTAACCTTTCTGGTCATGCTGTCTGAAAAGTAGCTGAGTAATAATAACAGTTGAGTTAGAATGAAGGGTTTTATTCCTTATTTGGGCTGAACTTAAAAGTACAGGTTGTAGTCTTAACACCTCTAAATATGACTAATAGAGGATTTAAGTTGTCATTTTCTAATGATGTTATACCCTCTTTTTGCAGACTTACTGATTCACATTAGTTAAGTAATGCGTACTGACTATCAGGAACTCCACAGGAAAATTTTGAAAATTGCTTTTAAAATGTGTTTAGGTTTTCTTCCATAACGTAGAACAAACAGTAAGTGTTACCAAAAGTGTAGAGTGAAAGCCTGGTGCTTTTTTAATTCAGTGGCAAAACTAAATTGACTTGAATGGGGACAGCTCTTCATCTTCTGCAGTAGCTGCAATGCCCTGAGATCTCCTGGTTGATATATGGGGCCATAATGAGGTTTGCTGCAGGTCCCTGGCTGGTGATTGTTGCATTTCAATGATATAAACCTGGTAAAAAGGCTCCCTTTGACTTCAGTGGGCTTTCTGTCAGATTTAACACCCAGGCTACAGAACTAGATACAAATTAGAGTTCATTTGGTTTGATCTGTATCACTACCATATGCATTTTAAAAGATATTTCTTTCTGATTTTAATTATGTTTCTACTGCATTCACAGTTATGTAGATTTCTTCTGCTTTGCTAACTAATTTACTCCAAGAAAAATCTTTTGCTGTGAAAAGTGCATTACAAAAATCTTATTTTCTCTGAGCAATGTGTGTGAATAAATTAAAGGAACTTAATTATTTTCAGAATAAGGCAAAACAAAAGAATCAAGCCTTGGTAGTTAAAAGAAGAATTATATTGTTTAGACTATCTATAAAGGTCCAGACTGGTAGGGAATTCTAAAAGACTCCAATGACAATCCCTAATGCTGGTTCATGTTTCTGCCTCCAAGATTTTGTGGGTATGTGGGTTTTTTTGTTCATATGCTTTTTGCTTTAAGCTCCCCTCTTTGTAACTGCACATTCAAAATACTACTTTGCATAGCTTTAATGGAAGAATCTACAAGCTAAAGGCATGAGAGAAATATCTTCTGCCTCCTCATTCTTTTCCCCTTGCCAAGAGAGACAAGTTAATGGGATTAGGCTTTGTCTGTTCTAATTTTGTCTGCAAGAGTGGACATAACAAAGACCATGTGTCCCAGTGCAGAACTGGGAATAAATCATCTTTGCTTATTTGTTTCTAGGGGTTGTGGCTTCAGCACAGGAAAATAGGGATGTAGGCGCTTGCCCAGGTGTCAGTAGTAGTGGTGCTGCTGTAGAAGCCTGTCTGTAGATGAGTGTGCTTACCTGGTGCCAGGAACTTGGAGCCAGTTTCACTGTTTGCTTCTGCTTGAACTACTGATACAAAGCTAAATATATCTGGAGTGATGGGGTGTAGCCCAGATGCTCAGCAATTAGTGCTGGTTTGCCTGCTGGAGGTAAGAATTGGTGTGCTGGGCTTCCAGAGAATAGGCTTGGTGGCCCCTTTTTTGTTGGAAGCTGATGGTTGGAGAAATCATGTTCCTCCAGTGAATTGCTCAGTACTGGAAAATAGTATGTCTGTCAGACTACAAACTGTATTTCCCAGCTGTCCTTTGCATTGTTAGTGAGCTAAATCTTGCAGGAGATGATAGAAGAAATTGTTGTGATTGGAACTGAATTAATTAAAGAAGGACCTTTAGCTTTGATAATTTTCCAGTCAAGTGATGCAAACCTCCTCCTGAACAAAGAAATGGAGGCAGGCAGAGCTAACAGATTTTTCCAGTCTGAGTTCCAATGAGAAAGGGACTCCCATCTAGACTATGGGTCTCGTTGAATGAATTGCTCACATGTGAAGTTGGCTCAATATTGTCACATAACTTCAGAGAGGCGCTTGGCTCGCCAAAAAGCGTGACACTAACATGAGCAAAAGTTGCTCTGCATCTGTAAGTGAGACCACTTGGACTGAGAAGGAAGACATGTACATGTCCCTTCAGTACTGGAACTGTATTTGATATGCTTTTGGCGAGGCAAACAAGGAATACCAAAAACTTTAATCTTCATTTGTAGACTCAGAAACTTCTATTTACTACTATCTACCTACACATTATTGGTTCAGACTTCTTGGTGAGGATACTGAGTAAGAAGACTTTAAATTATATAGAGGGTTGTTTTTCTGTTCATGATTTATCTGACATGTCATGTTCTGTGACTTTTCAAAAAAGAATAGTTTGTAAAAGACAAATTGGATGATTTTGGGTAGAAGGCAGAAAACTTGATGTTTTCTTCCTTCCTTTAAAACATTTGTTTACAGCTTAGGATGAAAAAAAAAAAAAAGGAGAAATGTCTTTGAAGAGACAAAAGCAAAGGAAATGTCGGATTGGATTTTTAAAGTGAACTTTGCTATCAAGTCCATTATTTCCTGGAACAAATGCAGCAAAACTTCCAGAATTGTTTGAAAGCTTTTGTAGATGATGCATGTGCACTTCCGTTAGCAGTTTTTTGTACACTTATGTCTGCACTTTGTCATGACTAACAATGCACTTACAGATGTGAACAGCTGTTCTTTTTTGAAATTATTTGGATTCTCTGCTTTTTCTGAAATCTGCTTGCTGAAAAGTAGACTGCATAACAAAAGTACCCAGTAATTGCAGTAGGATCTTGTGACTAAGTGAGAAATTAGGCACACAGAAACCTCTGTAAACATTGCCCCATGTTTCTGGGGGCAAGTGGCAAAATGTTTGATGTGGAGTGCAACCCAGGTACAGAAAAAGGAATGGACAAGAGGAAGAGGGAATGTCTTGGATTTTGATTTATGTGGAGAGAAAAGCTGAAAACTGTACTTGTGGGACATCTGGCTTTCCCCATGGCAGTTCAGTCTTCACATCACCAAGTCTGAAAGATTGTAGTGTTCAGGCTCTTCCATTTAATCTGGAAATGATGAGCAAATCATGGAACAGCTGGGGTTAAATGATACATAATGTATATAACAGAAGCAAATGTGTGTGTTTTTACCTACGTGTAGAAACCACATACACAGGGAAGAACTTCACTGTAAAGACCGCGTTTCATTGTAAGACTTCTAAGGTAGGGGTCAGACCCGTGTAAAATAGCTTATGTTAAATTAATTATGGAATTATTATGGTATTAATTTCTGTAATGACTCTCTTTTCATTTCCATTCCCTTAGGGATACATGCCATGAACTCTTGGGACATGTGCCTCTCCTTGCTGATCCCAAATTTGCACAGTTTTCACAAGAGATAGGACTTGCTTCACTGGGAGCATCTGATGAAGATGTTCAGAAATTAGCCACTGTGAGTCAAAATCTTTTTGTGGCATGCTCTTATCTCTCCTTTTTAGCTGATGAACTGAATGTGTGTTGTCTTATCAGAGCTGGCTACGTTTTCAGGTTCCAGGTGACTATGATGTGACAATCACAGAGCTTTAGGTGTTTTTCCATTGTTTTTAAGAAGACCAAAGCAGATCACACTAAGTAATCAGTTTCCATTTTTTTTTTTCAATAATCACCAATTTTCCCAGCTAGCTGAGATAAATTTTGTCTGCTTTAAGGTGCTGGAAATGAGTAAGAAAGGTAAAATTGGGAAAAGAAAACCCATAAAACATTTTGGTGTGTGCTCTGATCTCTATACTGTTGGCTCCTCCTCTAAGTGGCCACTTTGGCTCTTAGCACTGATATTTCTGTACTCACTGTTCAGTTTTGCAGCTCTTAATCGTATTCCAGTGTGTGATGGATTTTAAGATGACATTGCATCCTTGCCTGCTGCTCCCCTTGGAGAACGTGTAGTTACTAAGCCAGGGCGGTGCAGCAGTAGATCTAGATCAAGACCAAGTGCCTCAGCCAACAGCTGGGAGATGGGTTCTATGTTGCATCAAGTGAGGCACAATTCAGCAGACAGTGTGAGCTGCCTGTGGGTTAAAGCTGTTACATGCTTCTGAGACTGGGGCCTTCATGGCCTTTGTGTGAGGGACCCTGTCAAGCTGTCATGAGTCTCTGCTCCTGAGCACCTGCCAGCCCTGCTCTGTCATCATATTCCAGGAACTGGGATGCAACCCTTTGTATCATGACATAAATTAGTGACCACTGGTCTTAACCACTTGCTTTGTTCAGTTGTTTTGACTTAGTGTATATTTCCTTTGGTGGATCCTGTTAAAACAAAAGTGGCAAGTAATTTAAGGAACTATATTGGATTTAAAATTTCTGTATTTGTAAAGCTCCACATTTTAAACATTTTATCTTCTAAAAAATTCTGTGAGATTGAGTGGGGGAATTGGTTACTGTCCTGGTTTAGAGAGACAGGTATCTGCCGAGGAAAACTGGAGATTTCCCTGGAATGGAGAATGTAACCCCCCTTCCCTCCCAATTGTTAGAATTTTGCAATTAAAGGCTTTCAGGCAAAGATTTGGGAATAGGAATAGCAGTTCTTTACTAGGAATATTTAAAAAAACAGATGTAGTAGTACAGAAAGACAAGCAAACAAAACAAACAGGGAAAAAAACTGAAAACCCATGACAGAGTTAGGGATATGACATGACACCCTGTTGGTCAGGGTGTTAGAAGCAGTCCAGATGAATCCTTCTGGAGTAACAGATGCAGCTCTGTGGAGTAGAGATGATCCTGTAGAAAAGTCCAGTGATGGCGAGATGGGTCCAGTCTTCCTCTGAGGAATCCAGTGTAGGACTGACACTCTGGGGGTTTCAGGCTCCCTTTTATCCAGGTAGGAAGT